>JAQQZT010000006.1:8501533-8516459 GCA_030068275.1 Clarias platycephalus
GTGCCCAAACCCCCCAGCCACTGGATGCAGTGCCGGTCCCAAGCCCGGATAAAATGGGAGGGTTGCATCAGGAAGGGTATCCGGCATAAAACCTGTGCCAAGTTGTTCCTGGGTATTCCGCTGTGGCGACCCTTTGCCGGGAGCAGCTGAAAGACCAACAACATAGATCTTGCTTTGCCTTTGTTGGACTGTTGTAGATTGATGTTCCCTTTGGAAGTGATAAAAGCAAGGTAACTTTGGTTACTTTACTTAAGCACCTGGTTCACTGTAACAACACTATTGTGACTATAATCAAATCACAATACTTTTGCATGGATTGCCTTTTTAATTGTTGCTGTTGGTCTATCGGCTGCTCCCATCGAGGGGTCGCCACAGCGGACAGTTCGATCTGCACACAACTTGCCGCGGGTTTTATTCCAGATGCAGTTCCTGACGCAACACTCCTGTTTTATCCGGGCTTGGGACCGGCACTGCATCCAGTGAATGGTGTTTGGGTATTGGGTGGGAATTGACCTTGGGCCTTCCTCATGGCAGGTGAGAAACCTTTTTCTTTTACACTATATAAGCTCTGTATTAAATTTAAGGTTACTTCAATGTCCAGAAAAGATTGCTAGAGCAAATTGGGATTTAGTGGTCTTTGATAGACAGCTTGAAAGCTACAGTACAAGCTTACTAGTAATTTTCTAAGTATTTCCTCAAGAGGACTTGGTGAAGATTTATTTTGACAATTATTTTTGATAATTCATTACTTTTACTCAAGTGAATTTACTATATTTGCAGTGCTTTTACTTGTCAGTGTGTTTTATACTGTGTCTTTAACACTGTACATACTCCAATCAGCCATAAAATTAACACCACTACCAGGTGAATTGAACAACATGGATGATTAATAATATGCCAGTGTACTATTGATTGGATCATGGGCACCCAAGTCTTGCTCAAGCCCATGGTGACCAAAGTCCAAGTCTGATTCATACCCACAGAAATGCCAATGCAGCACAACTCACAGAAAAAAGTTTAGCTGTCCACAATGGAAAGACATCAGAACACCCAGTGCACCAAAGCCCCTCCCCGCAGTGGAGCACCCATTAAATTCTCTGCACCAACAAAAAAGTCAGATCCATTGCCTGTCCACCCCAAAAGCCACAGCACCCAAAGGATTCTCTGCTAATATCCAGGAACCAGACACCACAGCACACCCCCCCTAAAGGCCCTGTGAAGCTATGCCCCCAAGGGGACAGAGCTGCACAAGGGGAGCCCGAAACCTAGGTGGTTATAATGTTATTGGTTTTAATGTTATGCCTGATTGGTGTTAATATTATGCTCGTATATAATTTCATGATATCTATGCAATAACCTAAAGAAAAGTTTGTTTTATGACACAGTATGATAGTAACTTCAAACTACTATATACTAATCCCATGTTTTCATTATTATTTTTATTTCATTGGTTTTGGATCACAGCTAAACATTAACAGTAAACCTGCAGGTTGTATGAAACCAGACCTCACATCCAAGTTCCATTCTCCAGTCCTTTCAAATGGTCAACACATTGTCTAGATTACCGTCAAATCCAAGTACAACGATTAGGATTTTTACATGTTATGACAGTTGTTGTGCCAAGTAATGATGCTTTCATTTTGCAACCGTGACTGTAAATTATTAACAGAAAAAAGCTTTCTGTATGTATTTTTTTCTACATTTTTCTATATATCTTCTTAAATGTCCCGAAAAGTCTGATTAAGAGTTTTTAAAAATCCTACATGATTACAATTTCAGCATATGTTTATAATTTCAACTGTTTAGGCTTAGATCCTTTTTTTTTGCTCTATGTGTGGAAATCCCATTTAGCTGGCAAGGTTTTAGACTTACTGCTTATTGGACACATTAAGCTATGTAGCATATTTGATGAAATACAGCGATGGCCTTAAGAATTAAGTGATCATATGTCATGCATTATTGTTCACCTTGTGTCACTACTTAGTTCGAGCCTATCTGGGTGAACAGTTAAGTTAATTAGAATCAGCTTTTGTTAATGTGTAGAACAAATATGTGGCAGGGCTTTTACTTTCTGTAGCCAGGGTGTCCAAATCTGCACAAAAATGTCTAAAACTATGGAATTCTGCAGTGCAAACTTCTGTGACAAATTTCTGTATATTTATGGTATTTGGCAGACGCCCTTATCCAGAGCAGCTTAACATTTTTACATCATTATACATCTGAGCAGTTGAGGGCCTTGCTCCGATCAGTAGGCCAACACTAACCACTGAGCTACTCATTAGTAGTTAAATCAGAGTACTGCTGTGTTTATGTGTGTGTTTGTGTGTCCCCTTCAATGGATTGGCATTGGCACCCCATCCAGGGTGTACCCCACTTCGTGCCCTAAGTCTCCTGGGAAAGCCCTCAGCCCCCATTACACCCCCCCCTCCCCCCCCCCACACACACACCTCACGGCCCAAACAGTGCTAATGATGAGTGATTCAATGATACGAAATATTGTTAAAAAATTTGAGAACGTCATTAAGAAATTGAACTTCTTATTGGCCACCACTGTACCGTATACATGTCGTTTCTAAAAGTTGTGGTGTTAAGCTACGTATGTTATGGCCAGGCTTTGGACATTTTTTGGCTGCATTCCACTGCAGTGACATCTGACCTTTACTAACTCACACAGCCAGAATGAAACTACTGTATGTTTCAAAAAGGTTCACAGTATTAGAAATGTGCAAACTGCATACTATTATTACTATTACTATAATAATTGTGAAGTAATAAGACATGTTACAGATATCTGTGGCATTGAAATGTCAGAAACTGCCCAAATTTAATTTATTAGCAAGCCTGGAGTAATGTTTTATAAATTACTACTTATAAATGTTTGTGGAAAAGGGCTTGATCGGCTGTACTCATTAGCTAGGGACTACAGCCTGCATGGCCTCCTTGTCTCCATGTCACCTCCACTGACTGGGAATGCAGCATACGGGAATACATTTATTTGGAAAACCGCTGCTTGTGATCCGGGCCCGCCACAATTGAGTATGAAAGCAGGAATGTCTGTTTGCCAAAGCGACGTTCATTCTTCAAGTCATACCTACAGATACTTTGATTTCCTCAAAGTAACCCATGCTCGCAGAACTCGCAAATAGCATAATTAGTACGTTTTGTGCGAAAACCTGATTTGACACATCCTTTTAAATCAAGTCCCGGCACGAACACTTTTGAAACACAGAATGTCTCATTCCCAAAGGCCCAAGGCAGAGACATTGTAACCAGTGTTGAGGTTTGGAACGAACATTAAAAAAAAATAATAATAATAATTTTAAATAAAAAATTGTGCTGACTGTGAAGAGAGGTTTGGAGTTTCAGAGGAGATTAAATAACACACTGTAAAAATGTTGGGGTTTGTAGAATTTAACGTGCAACCATTAGTGTCAGCCAATGCAAAGCGGTCAATCTAGTTGTGACATTTTAATTACAACATAGTGTGTAGTTTTAATACAGGCATGTCATCTTTTTGGAAGGCACAGACACTAATGCTGAAGTCTACATTTTTTTTCATGCAAAAGCTCATGCTTGGTGTTCCCGAATTTGGCTTTAAATCTACAGCAGCCTTGTTCTGGATAAAGCTTACTGAAGATAAATAAATGAAAGAAAATGGTCGGTACCTGTGGGCAATAGGATCCTCTTATCTTTTATGTACAAATTATTCAACTTTTCTTTATGCAGTGAAATTTGTGTTAATATCAAGATTAGTGTAAATATCAGAGGTCACAAAAATAACCTGACTCAGACTGCAACAGGTTTCCCCTCTCAAATCATGACATCTGAACAAATTAGTCATTTACAAGCTTCGTTAATTGACTTTGAATGATCGTTAGAAAATTAGTACACGCTTTCTCAATGCAACTAAACCACACTTTATTTCTTCTTTGTTGGTTAGCCAAAAGTGACTTGTTAAATCTTGTATAGGTACTGTAGTAGAACAAAAGACTGATTGATATTGCAAGAAAAAACAAAACCAAAAAAATAAAAAAACAGGTCACTTGAGCATGCATGCATAATCTCAAGGCCAGTGAAGGTCTCGGGGGTAAACGGTCAACAAAAAGCGTTCCACTAAAATGATGCATGATGTGCTAATGTTACTGCGGCTTCACTATTGTCGCCGTATGGTTACTCTTTGGAAGGAGCTCGTGGAAAATTAGTCAATCGTCTCTCCGCTTCAAATCTTTGCAAGAACATTTGGCTTGATTTACACTACAATTTTTCTATTTGTTAGTTTTGGACTGAAGAACTTGGTAATAAGGAAAGAGTGGATATGGCATACCTTTAAAAGTCTAGTATAACTATCATTTGCAGTTTTTCCTCTGAGAAAACATTGTGAACACCAGAGAAAATTCGGGAGAATCTGCTTTGCTGTTATCTTACTAATATTTTCATTTTGTACAGCCATATAGAAAGTAACCCTTAACCATTTAACCCTTAAATAGCAATGTTTATACAGGGTCATGACACCCCTATAAGCTTATTTTGACATCTGACATACTGTATACTGGCATTTTTTGTACATTTGAAAAGCATATTCTAACAGGCGTTGGCTGACAGGAAAGCTGCTTTGGGTTGTCAACTTTACGTAACAGTGATGTGACAGATCTTTGTTGATATAAGATTGTGTTATGACATTTTGTTGCCTGATTTTTGCATGAACACACTTAACAACTGGACTTGGAGCTGTGTGAACCTCTGGTATATCAGAGGCATGTAATGGTGATGATGTTACCTGTCAAACATCCAAATCAAACTCTTTCTGAAGTCAGTGACGGTGCAAAACTATCATTACGGTGTTATTCTTAGGTATTCTGTCTAAATAGTCACATCCAAATAAAAGATACATACTGAAGTTAAAAAAAATTATCATCTCAGTATAATCTCAGGGACAAAGTACTATTAAGTTCTGTTATTCCTAAGAGTTTATGACAATGGCATGGCAGTGAGTACAGTATCCTATAGAGAGTGATATTTTTAGCTCATATTTTATTATCAAATTAAATTTCTAATGTTAAGATATTTCCCTAACTCTTTAATGATAGTTGTTCTTAGAGAGTTTTGATGTTTGACATGTCACATGATCACCATTATGTGACTCTGACCCACCAAGTCTCAAAAAGACATCCTGGTCATCTTTATAAGATTGAAGTTTTGTCATCACTGATCTGTCACCTGCTTTAGATTTAATGTCTGCTTCACATCAAAATCGATCCAAGCTTGACAGCTGACTCTAGTTGCAATTTTAAAATTTCACTTGTTTTGTTCGCCCACGTGGCACGGTGGTGTAGTGGTTAGCACTGTCGCCTTGCACCTCCAGGGTCCGGGTTCGATTCCCGGCCAAGCTCGTTTCCCGTCTCTGTGTGCATGGAGTTTGCATGTTCTCACTGTGCTTGGTGGGTTTCCTCCGGGTACTCCGGTTTCCTCCAACCAGCAAAGATATGCAGGTTAGGCTAATGGCCGTTCTCAAATTGCCCATAGTGTGTGAATGAACGTGTGTGGTGTGTGTGTGTGTATGTGCCCAGCGATGGATTGGCACCCTGTCTAGGGTGTACCCCGCCTCGTGCCCCTAAGCCTCCCGGTATAGGCTCCAGGTCCCCGTGAGCCTGTATACAGGATAAAGCGGTATAGACGATGAGTGAGTGAGAGTGAGTGAGTGTTCGCCCACTGGGGCAGGAATCATGTTGCCCATGCTCATGCTATGAACATCATAATTGCTGTAGGAATAAATGACAGGAAAATTACTTCCAAACTGAACTATATATAATAGATTTCTGCAAACAAATCAGACAAATGGAAGTGTAGACACTTTGTGTCTGTAATCTATGGAATAATTTCTGTTATAAGATATACTGCACAGATTGGGAGAGAGTAAAAAGGGATTATGGAGTCAATAAAATCGGTCCATCAGAAATGCATGTGTCCTTATTTCCCATACACACAAAAAAGAAGAAAAAAGAGAGAAAAAGATGCTGCTGGATTTAACCTTTATAAACGTCTACTTTCATTTATTTCAGATGTCATGAAGGTCATATTGAGGTGTTATGAAGACCATTTTATGTTAAAGCTCATGCTTATAATGCAGTTTATCCTTTACACAGTATACTCAGCCGTTTTGAGTATAACTAATACAGAAGGTCTGAAGCAGCTTGACATGAACCTATAAAAACTTGGTGCTAAACCGGTCAGTGAGCATAAAAATGAAGAAGACAAATGAATTCTCCTGTGGTTAAATAGACTGTCCCAGTATTTGTCAGATCAACTACTGTGTGTAAGAAAGTATCACAGGATAAAATTTCAGCTGATTGGGATAAATCGCTCTGAATTGCACTATGTGTAATACTATAAGCTAGAGGATGAAGGTCTATTCTTCTGTAGTTATCCAGAGTCCTTCGAGGATGCCAAAAATATTTTTTTCTTTCCATATTCTACATATTACGTGTCATTATGAGTAATACCGGATTACTTTAACAGCTGTCCTTATACTGTACCTGTGCACAACTAATGGATGTTTATTATATCTATAGCTCGTTCTTTTTTTTCCTACTGAAGCTCAGTGAAGAATGAACACTGGAGGGGTCGTGGTGGTATTTTATCCAGGGGAGTTATTGTAGCGTAAGAGTATCGGTGGAAGAAATTTGGAATTGTTTTGAATTGGGCCAAGAGGCCCCAGAAGCAGGAGGGTGGGAAGGAGGTGGGAGTGGAGGGGTAGTTCAGTTGTGAGTGTAGAAAGCGAGAGAGCGTGAGTAGTGTGCAGATGTGGATCAGGTTAATCCAGTAAACCATTGTCCATAGGCAGAGATGAGGGAACGAGAAGAGCTGAAGAAAGCTATCGAGCAGAGCGACAGGCTGCTGTCTCGCGTCCGCCAGCTGGAGGAGGAGAATGCCGGACTCAGCAAGGAAAAGGATGATACTTTCCTTAAGATGCGTGCTGTAAGTCAACTGGAATTCTATCAGTGGGATTGTTGGTATTTAGGTTTGAGTCACTTGCATACAAGTTAACTGTAATATAAAGTTGGTCTCATCTAATTACTCATGCATTTGGTAGAATAATACCTGTATTTGGAAAGAAACAAACTTAATATGAAGGTATGTTAGTAATAACAACTTTGTGTCTTTAAGCACAATAAATTGTGAGTCTGAATGTGGTAGATTTTACCGAAAATCAGAGTCCCTCCTTTAGAGCTGTGGAGTGATGATAAGTAGGTAGCAGAGCTCACTTTTGAATTATTGCTCTTGCCTTGCCTCATTGGGCTAAAATATGGCACAAATGGATGGCCAGAGACATCTGCATGTGGAGAGGAGGTGCACTGAGCAGTGAAACTGCAGGTATTCTTTGGAATGGAATGGCTCAGCAGTGAGATCTGCTAATATGTCTGATTATTTTTGCTGCTGATTGCATTAACAGATCCTCCAGATCCACTCAGTCTCCTTTCCATCCACCACTTTATGCTCATTTTGCCAGGGGTTGTATTACTGCAACTCCAGCTGGATTTCTACGTTCATTTCTTTTCACTTCCATGCATACTTTTGTTTAGGGTTAGCTTTTCAAAGATAAAATTGATACTGTAGCAACCATAGAAATAAAGTGGATTGTGGAAGTCCAAGAAAACACCTAAGAATATTTGAAATTGCTGGAACTTGAGTAAGAACCCTTCAACACATTATACAAATCTGGAAGGATAGTGCTAAACCATCAGCTTTGTGGAAGAAATGTGGTCAGGAAAAAAATGATGAATGGAAATCATTTAAACACTTGGTAAATAAATCAAAACGTTCAGCAAAAAACATGTTTCCGTGGAATTTCCATATTCCGCTTGCACAAAATGTGATGAGAACTGTGTGGCCATAAGTAAACCACTTGTTAGTGAGAGTCATCAGAAAAAAGGAGCATAAATATTGGACTGTTCAGCAGTGGAAAAAGGTCATATGGTCTGATGAATCCAGACTGACCCTAATCCAGAGCGATGGGCCATCAGGGTAAGAAGGGAAGTGCACAAAGTGATGCATCCATCATGTATAGTGCCTACCGTACAAGTCTTTGGAGGCAGTTTTATGACCTGGGTTTAGGACTGCATGACCATGTTATCACATTTATGAAGTTTTCCTCCCCTGATGGTACAGGCATATTCCAGGACTCCAGTGGTTCTGGGAGCAAGGGGAATCATTTCACACATGGACTTGCCAACACATTGTGTGCTGCAATCAAAGCTGAAAGTGGCTGAATGAAATCGTAGAATGTACAACTTTTTTAGTTTACTAATAATTTCTTTTTTTGGTTTATTACTTGGTAATTAATCTTTTTGGAGTATTTTATATCTAACATCTACATGTAATTGACACATGTATACCACCCAAGCCAAGAAACTTATCACTTATCATCTACCATGTGAAGGGTTACTGTACTTTTCATTGGCGGTGTGATTTGATATGAACCTCCAGGTGTTTACTGAGCTCTCCATCTGCAGCGTAAAATATGTGATTGATCATTAGATCAGCCATAACATTAAAACCACCTAGGTTTTAGGTTATACCCTTGTGTCATCAGGGCAGCTCTGGGCAAATGGGGATTGGCTCTACAGACCCACTGGGGTGTGTTGTGGTGTCTGGCACCAGGGCATTGGCAGTAGATCCTTTGGATACTGTATAATGTACAGTAGGATGGGCCTTGATCCACATTCTGTGGGTGCTCCGTTTGAGTGTGGAGGCTGGGTTGGTGACCTTGGGCTCCTTGCCTGCTGGGTTCCATGCATGGTGAAGAGTTTTTCCTTGCACCTGTTGCCGTCGTCCTTGGCTTGCTCATCAGGGACAATCTTATAATTTTCAATCATACACATTTATACAAACTTAAAAAATTTGTTTGATTGTGTAAAGCTGCTTTGTAATAATGTAAATTCTTAAAAGCGCTATGCTAACGAAATTTAATTGAATTGAATTGAATCGGATGGTGCACTGGGTGATCTGGTGCCTTTATATTGTGGCCAGCATTTTTCTTTGACAATTTGTTTTGCCTTGGCATTTCTGAGGGATTGAGCTTGGCAGGCTGCCCTTTGGTCCATTCAGGAATTGGCAATTCACCTGTGTGTATGGTTAATGTATAGTGATAATATATATTTAGTGATCAATGTTTTTTCGGTTCATCTGGTGGTGGTGGGGTTGATGTGATAGCTGGTTGTGTACACAGCAAGTACACATGTACATGTGTATGAAAAACTTGAAATATTATTAGAGCTGGATGCAGATGAATACAGTTAGCTAGTGATGCAGAATGAAATACACATTTAATGTAAATACTGTACTGTATGTGAATTTTTTGTACTTTGTACTTTGTCCATCTTTACTGGATGACGATCAGCAGGTGCTTCATGTTGTCTCACCACAATGTACACGCTGAACCATTGTGGTCGGTCAGTGGTTTATGAGTCATGTCCAAAGTATTATATCAGGATTCTTGCAAAGCATCTGACCCAGTACCTAATACCGTGGGCTGATTTTAATATTTTTCCAGTGTGCTTAGAGAAAGATCTGTGCTTGCCAGTTTCCTTTTGCCTTTGTTCTCTGTTGTGCTTTCAGCTGTTTTTCTGTGGGATTTCTCAGTTGTTTCCTGGAGAAAGATCATCATTCCCAAAAATAATGGGATCAGTGCCTAGTGTGTAGGCAGCCATTTTTCATTAACTCCTTGCCAGCACGGTGTAGTAACATATAAAAGAAAAACTGTATCAGGTTCTGTAGTATATTTGCCATGGCAAGTTATGATTTTATGAATAATATTAAATTTATACCATGACACTGTTCAATTCTTAAATCTGATTGGTGATTAAAGGTCTATAACAGCTGCTCCATGGTCGGGGTTCGATTCCTGTCTCGGGTCTGTATGCATGTTCTTCCTGTGCTCGATGGGTTTCCTCCGGGTACTCCGGTTTTCTCCCACAGTCCAAAGACATGCAGTCTATAAATAGATAAAAAGAAGAATAAGAAATTGCTTTCAAATAATCAACTTTATGTCATACATCACTCTGCAGTTGATTATTTTCCAGTTACAACATGCCCTGTCAAGTTTCATTCCTAACAATGTATGCTATTTGCACCCTGTAGCCAGGTCTCCCAATACGACAAAGTCAGAATAGGAAGTCTAATATTAGCTTGTAGTAGTGCCTGGTTTTAATGCTACATTGGTAAAAAGCTACAACATGCAATTCATTTCACAAGACTTGCAAGGTTGAAAAGAATGCTTTTGCGCCTCTGATCACATTGTCGGCAGACTCAAACTGACTTCCTAGAAACCTCAGAAAACAATTGTAACATCCAATTTCAGGTCACTTTACAACATCCACCAAGCTCTCAAAAGGTTGAACAGGGGCATGGGATCCTCTTTTATTTCGAAATATAGCAATCTAAATGGAGTTCCCATGATTCAATTGAGCATTGGAAAAAATATCAATCAAATGATATTCACATCTGGTTTATAAAAGCTTAACAAATTAAGAAAATATGCGGGAGGTTATAGTATTATTCTTTGTCATCAGCCCTTATTAAAGACCCTGAGGTTAAAGGGCATTAATGTGGACACCAGTGAGCGTTGGTCTTTGTTGTCCATGTAGTGGATGTGGGTGTAATTTTCTGTTTCATGAACAGCTGGCTATAATACTGAAGAGGAGAATAAAATAGATGTCATTGTTGGGTCTGAAACACTCAGTAGATAGACTTATGCAACAACTTAGCGTGGGTTTAAAAGCACTGATTATTTTCCCCATATGACTCCGCTCAGTTTATGTTACGCTTAACAAAAATTTGTAAGTTTACATTTGAAGAGACCCGTACCTTGGTGGGTTATCGCCTACGTAGATGTTTATCACAATTTTTTACCTTTTTGAGTCTTTTATCCGCCTTATGTTAACTGGCCGAAACAAATGAGAAAGCGTAACATGTTTTGTCTGGTAATTCATTCAGACAAGAAGTCACACTGAAACACATGTTCAATATCCTTTTTGTTCCCAGTTGAGTCATGAATAGCATGGCATTTTTTTCATGGCTGACACACACACTGTCTTTTCTTATCTTTACTTACGTCGCCTTCTCTAAGAGGGAGAGCCTGCATCAGTTAATCCAGTTTTTTTTTTTTTATGAATCATTTTGTTTCATATCTATTGTTATTGTTAGGAAAAGCTAAACAAGCATGTCCTACTATAGCTCAGCTTGTGAAGAATCATCAGGATAAAGTACGTGAATACGCCACTTGTTTCTCACTAAGAATGAGACTTGTCGCTTGTCTGAAGTGGAGCGGGATGCTAACACCAACAACACCTTCCTAACAAGAAAACAAGGAGCAGTCAGTCAGAGAAGAAGCCAAGTGAGTCTGAACATCAAGGTGTTCCAGTCTGAGGAGCATTTTGACAGTAAGACATTGGAACTACTCTGACATGGAGGCTGTTTGTCAGAACCAGACTGATGGTTTTTCTTTAAGTTATCGGAGGCGCCGATCTCTATCCGAAGACTCCGAGGGAGGCTGTGAGATACAGGTAGAGCCCGAACAAGAGGAGCTGGATTGGGATCATTTTAGTACATCCATGCAACATCGGCAGGTGTGTGTGTGTTGCAGTCTGAGAAAAAGAAATAGGTTGGAGGCTTGGGTCAGGCTTGATCTTAAGAATGGGGACTGATTTAGTTTAACTATCATAATTAAATATTTATTCTTAATTAATTCACTTATTACTGATTTCTTTATGTATCAGGCATAAAAAATTTTTCCTGGTGGCATGGTGGCTTAGTGGTTAACACTGTCGCCTTGTACCTCCACGTTCTGGGTTTGATTCCCGCCTCTGGTCTGTGTGCATAGGGTTTGCATGTTCTCCCCGTGCTTGGTGGGTTTCATCCCGCGGTCCAAAGTTGTATGTATCCTAACAGTATCCAAAATGTGTACTGTATGTGTGGATGGATTGACACCCCATTCAGGGTGTTCCTGTGATCGGCTCTAGACCCCCATGGCTGTTTATGCAGGATAAAGCGGAACAGATGATGAGTGAGTGAGTTTTATGTCTTAGGTTTTTCTTAATGTTTAGGCACAGGGACAGAATGCTGTATGCATAATGCACAGGATGAATAGGTAAGGAATTCCGAACTGGCACACTCTTGTCACTCTAGTGATACTAGCAGTGGTTTAGATAAAAACTAACCATATCGTTAGGAAGCAATTTGAAGTTTTGAAATCTAAAGAAACCGCCCTGCATCAGGTCTGACTAGTTCTGATGGAACAACTGACATCTGATTTTTGCCTGATTTAAGACTGGATTAAGTTGTTTGTTTTCTGCTTCTGTCATGACACGTTTATTTTTCACGGTCTATAAATGAGGGCCCATGAATACCGTGCTGGAGTTTTGTCTTTGTGTTTTGGAATTATTCCGTTTACCTTTTTTTTTTTCTTCTTTTTAAAAAAATTATGGGTGTTGCATCAAAAACAACCTGAATGCTTTCTGTGATAGAAACATTCGTACAGTACCTGTTTGATTCATAAACAGTACATGTACATGTAGAAAAACTGTTTTTAATATTATTCCAACTCCTAGTGAAGACCTACACATTTTGACCTGAAGAGACCAGGTCAAGAAATGACAAGTCTCTTTCTCGTTTTTCATCTTCCTCCTCCTCCTTAACCTCGTGTCATCTCACCGTCATCTCACCTCACTGCCCTCCTCCTTCTCTTCCACTTCTCTACTCTCTCTTCATCTTTATAATAATCTCCTCCTCTTCCTCGTCCCCACGCAGGAGCAGGAGGCACTGCAGCAGGCCGAGCAGCGCTGTGCACAGCTGGTCCAGGCCAGGCGTGAGCTCGAGGTTCAGCTGGCTCAGCTTGAATTGCGTGTTGAGCAGGAGGAGGACGTTAACGCTCAGCTCACCTCGCAGCGGCACACGCTCCAGACTGAGTGCTGCAGCCTGCGGCAAGACCTAGAGGAGCTGGAGAGTGCGCTCAGCGCAGTGGAGAAGGACAAACAGGTGATGCACTCGTACGCAGACGGCAGGTTGTAGCTCATCATCAGCTATTTGTTTTTATTTATTATTTTCATGCAGTACTGTGTATATATATTTGATAATTATTCACGTGCCTGTCATTCATGTCCTGAAAGCAACGCACTCGTATGTAAAGAAAAGTCTATATAGTGCATGTACAATGCATTTACTGTACATGCCAAGTACATTTTTCCAAGTTCGACTTTTTCTTTTAATCTATAATTGGTCATTTCAGGCTTCGTTTCTATCATATCATTGCTTCCTCTCATCAGCATTCTCAGTGCTGTCAACTGCTATTTTCATTCATTGTATTGTGATGAATGATTGGATTAATCCAGCTGCATTACCTTGAATGAACCATGTGCTAAATTTCGAAAAGCCATATTTTCAATTGTTTAAGAACCGGTTACTTTCAGTATAATGAGTGGCTAATAAGTCATTTGCTGCCTACGGAAGAATAATTGCAGTCACAAAAACACCCAGTTTCTTTTGAGGGGATAAAGCCTGCCGTACCTGACATTTAGCCGTACACAAGAACAGACCTGTACTGTCAGATTAACACCTTGAACAAAGTCTGTTTGCACTGCTGCTGTTGCCATAGCTCGGATGTGACCGGCTTCATTTCCATATTATAAAAGTGCAGGTTACTGGAGCAAGTTTTCACCGCTTCCTTCTATGTTATTAAGATATTAACACTAGTCGTGTTTTCCCCGCTTGATCACCATGAAATAAGGTTATTACCCTTCGCACCACAGTTCCCCTCGGCTCTCAAAAAAATCTTTTTTCCTGAAGGTCATCGTACCACCTACCGTCGATTCCTTACTCGCTTTCTTATTCCGATCTCTTCTCCAATCCATTACCATCAGTAACAGATGGTCACTCTGATTTTTGTCTGGTTACATCCTGAAGTTTGATGAGTCCTGCCTATAAAAGTTCGAAAAAGCCTCGAGGTCAGAGTGAAGTGAAGCAACGGTACTGATTTCGAGATGAAAGTGCCTGTGAAGCCTCGCCTCCGCCCCTCCATAAGCACTTCTGGTTTACATCTGCTTTTCAAAGGCTCAACAAGACCAAATACACACACACACACGCATATACATGTTGCATGCACACACAAACATCCACAAATGTTTTTAAGAGAGAAACTGTAATGAATATCAAATGTAATGTCAGACTATTATTAATAAATTTTTAAAAACAACTGTAAATGATAAGTCTCTTTCGCTCTCTCTCTCTCTCTCTTTTGTCTTTTTCGCTCTGTAGGATTCAGACTGTACAGTGAGGAAGCTCTCAGAGGAGTTGTCTCAGCGTGAGATACTGGTTCAGAAGTTCCAGAAAGAGACGGAGCATTTCGCCGAGCTCAGCGAGGTGAGCTACATCCTCCTATAATATGTGTGCATTCATACATAATTCATGTCTACTGCAACATTTGGCAGTTCCCACTGAGATTTGAAAACTACAGGCCTCCCTGAACAGGTCCATGTCTCTCTTAAGCATGTACCTCAGTTTGATCTTTGGTTATCCCTAAAAGTAAAAAAAAAAAAAAAAGGGGTGAAGACTGCATTTAATAATATCAGTGTCGGTGCATATAAATCTCAAAGTTTGACAGCTGAGAAACAGAGACACACAGCTTTGGGCAATGCGCTGCACTGTTTAAATATGAGTAAATAGGTTTCAAATCTCTTCCACATTTCCAATAAAAAAAAAAAGACATATTTCTGAATATACTCAGTGGTGTCAAAAGTATTCACATTCATTACTTGAGTGGAAGTATAGATACTAGGGTTTAAAAAGACTTCTTTAGCAGTTGAAGTATCAACTCAAGCTTTTTACTCAAGTAAAAGTGTAAAAGTACTGGTTTCAAAACTACTTAAAGTATAAA
>JAQQZT010000006.1:8539730-8556131 GCA_030068275.1 Clarias platycephalus
GCCAAGTTGTAGTGCGGACTGGATATTCCGCTGTGGCGACCCCTTGCCGGGAGCAGCCGAAAGACCAACAACAACATGTATATTTTATGTTGTTTATATTGTAATAAAAATGTTTCATATATTTAAAAAATAAATCTTGCCATAGTTAAACTATGATTAACATATTTATTTATAATATTTATTTTGTTTAAACAATTTGTATTACATCACAAACCCCTGCAATGAACCACACAATGACAATAAAGTTAAATGTAATCTAATTGAGTCTAATCCAATCTAAAATAAAAGTGCCCTCAATTAAATATTATATGCCAGTTCTTCATTAATGGTCTCAATAGCTGTCACCATGACTGGGGCTTATTATAATATGAATACAAATAATAGTATATTTGATCATAATAAAGATAATGAAGCTACTTTTTTAATATCTCTTTACAACAGCGACTGGAAGTGGGTGGGAAACATTAGCAGCAAGTGAACTTTGTCCTTGAAGTTGATTTGTTGGAAACAGTAAAAATGGGCAAGCGTAAGGATTTGAGTGACTTTGACAAGAGCCAAATTGTGATGACTAGAGGACTGGGTCAGAGCAACTCCAAAACTGCAGCACTTGTTGTATGTTCCTGGTCTGCTGGTGTGAGGACATAACAAAAGTGAGCCATGGAAGGAAAACTGGATATCTGGTGACAGGGTCATGGGTGGCCAAAACTTACTAATGCTCATGGGGAGCGACGCCTGGCCCTTGTAGTCCGATCCAGTAGAAGAGCAAGTGTAGATCAAATTGATTAAAAGGTTAATGCTGGTTATGATAGAAAGCTGTCAGAACACAGTGCATCACTCTTATGGTGGAAAAGGTGGGGACCTACTCAGTATTAGGCAGATTATCATAATGTTATGTCTGTTCTATGACTGCTAACTGGAAACACATCTCTAATCCTACATTTGACTTTGCAGGCAGAGGAGACTAAAGTACTTCGGTTGCAGCTGGAACTTTCTCAAGTCAAAGCAGACACTGAGCGCAGACTGCAGGAGAAGGAAGAGGAGATGGAGGCTGCCAGGTATGCAGATTATTGTTATAAATAGCATTAGGATTAAAAATCCTAACATAGTGTGTCTAATAATTAATAATTTTATCTTTCATGCTTTCATCATATTTTCATCTTTCATGCTTTTCAAAAAAAAAAAAAACACAAGTAAGTAACTCTCTTCCTCAGCTTTCGAGCTTTCTCTTGCTGGTGCTACACTACAGTACTTAGAAAGGTTATAAAGAATGGACGAACTTACAGTAAGGTGATATTTCTTTATTTAGGAAACTCCATCAGAGGGCGTTAGAGTCTCTCCAGGCCAGTTTAGATGTTGAGGTGAAGGGACGGACAGAAGGAGCACGTCTGAAGAAGAAGATGGAGAGCGATATAAATGAGCTGGAGTTACAGGTGGACCTGCTGAACAAGAACAACACAGAGCTGATGAAGACTGTTAAGAAGATGCAACAGCAGATCAAGGTTCAAAACAGCCAGTGTTTTTTTTTTCCCACTTCACATTTTTCTGTAACTGTGCAAAGTACAGATGTGGGCTAATGTCTGGACCCTGTGAAAACTATCTTTGGTTCCATGATTATTCGTTAATCATTGACCTTTTTCACTCCAAAGGGTTCTTTGCAACAAAATGATGGAATCTTGTAGATCAGCCAAACTTAAAATGAGTTTTTTCTTTCTTTTTTCTACTTGCACCACTATCTGAAAAATAATAAAGTTAGACATGATACCTCTTTTGGGCACCAGCTGAAAAATCTGAATTAAATTTGCTGTATTGATCATTTTGTTAGCCTTGTCGTCTACAAACTTTAGGGTTGGGCATCTTGTTGGGATTTCTTTAGGGTCTCCAGTTTCTCCTCAGCAGTTTTAAAGATGTGTGTTGTAGGGTGATTTGTGATGCCTATAGTATCCGAGTAGATTCAGGCGCATCAACAATGGATCTTAGCCAACACTGAATGACGGTGATGGTTTAAGATAAATAGTCAGACAGACCTATAGTCAGACAGGTATGAAGCGTAGGAATGTCCTATATAGTCGCATTTGACTAAAATAACATGACACACTGAAAGGCAAAATTGTTTATCTGTCTGGAAAGCCTGAGAGAGAGGTATGTCCGTAAACAATTTTGGCCTTGGTGGGTCAATGGTTAAGGCTCTGGGTTGCTAATCAGAAGGTTAAGATCAAGCCCAGGGACCATCTAGCTGCCTGTTTTGGGCCCCTAACCCTATTTGCTCCAGGGATGCTATATCATGGCAAACCCTGTGCTCTGACCCTGCTTCCTACCAAGCTGGGATATGCAAAAAGAAGGCGTTCACTTTAATTGATTCACTAAATTTCAGCAAAACTCCGGCGCATATGCAAGAACAATGCATTTACATTTAATCACATTGAACACATTCAACCGTGCACAGTGACATGACCTGGCAGTCTGTATGTTCTCCTTCAGGACCTGCAGGTTCAGCTGGAAGAAGAAACAAGGATACAAGAGGAACTGAGAGAGGAGCATTCACTGCTGGAGCGACGCTGCGCTCTGCTGGTCAGTGAAGGAGAGGAGAACTGCACCGCTCTGGAGGCAACCGAGAGAGCTCGCAAAACGTTGGAGACTGAACTCCTAGAGGCCACGGAGAAATACAATGACATCAACAACCAGGTGAATGAAACCAAAGAATCTAAAAATACCTTGAAAATCTTAAACAAAAAACACTTGGACTAGTGAATGAATTCATTATACATTTATCCTTGTTATTAAGAACGTAGTGTAACTGTTTCCCTCATGACCTGTCGATACAGTTACAGTCAGCCTGCAGTGGGAAGCGGAAACTGGAGGTGGATCTTCAGCAGGTCACCCAGGAGCATGAGGAGCTGCAGAATGAACTGAGAGGAGCTAGTGATAAGATTAAGAAAGCCGTATGTGAGGTAGGGTGATGTATTTGGTAGACTTTAAGGACAAAATTATCTCCTCCTCCCCGACTGTACTTTATTGAAGTTGTGGAAATTACAAATTTTGGTTCTTGTGATGCTATGATTATGAAATCAAAAGAGATGGCCTATCATTAGGACATTTAATTCCCAATATATTTAAAAGTACAGAAGGATTAAGGTTCCAGGAGATCATCATAAACTCACAGTGTCTGTCATCATCCTTTTTTTCCCTGTGCAGACTGCGAGAGTTGCCGAGGAGCTGCGGGTGGAGCAGGAGCACAGTATGCATATGGAGCGTGTCAAGAAGGGCTTGGAGTCTCAGCTAAAAGATATGACGGTCAGACTGGATGAGGCCGAACAGCTTGCAATGAAAGGAGGAAAAAAGATTATTCAGAAGCTGGAAGGCAGGGTAAACCCCAGAGATTTACACTGCTTCCATATAAAGTGCGCTTCACTGGAGTGTTAACACACACACACACACACACACACACACATTTTATTCACCACTCGGTAGCCTCATGTCTCAGTCTCTAGTTCTGTGCTATTGTTTTTTTAGTTGTTTTTTTATTTTGGCAAACAAATAAGATCTAATCTGTATATCTGAATAAAGTCTTCTCCATTGTTTTAATCCTGCAGGTGAAGGAGTTGGAGCTGGATTTGGAAACAGAGCAGAAGAAGAACTCAGAGACGGTGAAGACATTGCGAAAGAATGAACGCCGCCTCAAGGAACTCCTGTTCCAGTCCGAGGAGGACCAGAAGAACCAGCAGAGAATGCAGGAGCTGCTGGAACGCCTGCAGATCAAAATGAAAACCTATAAGAGACAAGTGGAGGAGGCGGTATGAAGAAAATCACTCTGAAACTAAAGGGCTAAGTTCAAACATTTGGGATTTCCTGAAACAAAGAGTCAAATGGTACAAAGAGATAAAACATATATTTATTTGGCATAAACTGTATTTACTTGGTGCCAACGTTAAAGGAGGACATCAAATTATATACAGATTAATATTATCAAAAACATCAGAAAACTGGTGTGTAAATGGGGTGAAAAAGTGATTTGCCCAGAACACTTAGTTGTACAGGCATCTCTTCCTACTACTTGGTTAGCTGCTCGGTCATCAGCTGGACACCACAGCTCATAGATGTTTCGCGCCATTACTCAAGACATCTCCTGGTGATGGGACATTGCTCAGGAACATCTCCCTGACATTCCCTACAGCTAACCTTCTGCAATGGTCATTTGCTCCCCATGCATTTTTCCATCTTCTCATCCAGAGCCAGAATCTTCAGAGCCAGAAATTTCTTTATATTATTGCCCAGAACTTGAGAAGGCGTGTTGCTGTGGCTACACCAAAGCCTCTAGCTCCCACCTCCACTGAGTAGAGCCGTATACTCCATTCACCTTCCTACCACTTGGCAACCAGGTCAGCGTAATTAGTCTGATTCCCTTCACAGTCTGGCTCCAACTCCTCCTCCCATGGCACCGTGAGCTCGACCAGAATTGCACACTTCTCAGACATTGACCACAAAACCATGTCTGGCCACAGTGCCAAATATCAGTTATAAGCTACTAAATCTAAATGGAATTACATTCCTAAATATTTTGTGTCAAATTAATGCTGTTGTCATAAGCGCAGTGGTATGATTTAACCCAAAGAATCAATTGTGGTCAGGTGGGCATGAGAAAGTGTTCTGGGTGTTTTAAGTTCTGAAAATTAGGCCTAGACTGCACAATACATTCAAACCACAGCTCAGATTTTAATAAATGATAAATGTGATCACTACCTAGAGCTAAAATGGAGAAATTTAAAGATATATGCTTCTGCATTCTCTACCTCCACGTTGATAGCTTGAACACAGAGGTGTAGAAGCACTCATCATATGACACAACAGAAAGAAGGAAATTAAAAGGAAAGATATACAACCTACCCATATTTGACCTACAATAACCTCCAGGTGCTTTATTGTTGTGGCTAATCAGGGCATCTTCAATCTGTGATTTATTTTGTGCTCAGATTTCTTCACTTGCAGCCTTGATAAATGAGGCTCGGTGTACCTTCATATCTAAGACATTCAGCAGTTTATTAATGTGCTCTTGCAGGAAGAGCAAGCCAACATGAACCTGGTCAAGTACAGAAAGACCGTACATGAGCTGGACGATGCAGAGGAGCGGGCCGACATAGCCGAATCCGCTCTCACTAAGATCAGGACCAAGAATAGGGGCAGCTTTGGGAAGGGCTACTCATCAGTAAGTCTGGCCTGTATTCTGTATTTTGTATTCGGAAAAAAAAAAAAAAAACATACTGTATTTTTATCAGGTTGAACTGTTCTGACTTCCTGTTGTTAAATTTTGTTACAGGGTTACAGCACTCCATACGCAGGGGTGGTAAGATCCCCGAGCTCTGTGGGGTCTGAAGGCAGAGGCGAGAAGATCCTGACCGATGATGACGAATCAGTCAGTTCTCTCATCCCGACTTATCTCAATTCCCTGAAAAAACTCATGATCGACTAAGAAACCTTTTGACATCTGCTCTATATTCTCAGTATTATCCTTTTTTACTTATACAGTGTGGGCTGTAAATAATTGGTCAGGGACAAGTTAGTTGTTTTGGCTGCATGCACTTGCACACTGTATCTGAAATAAATCAGCAACGTGATCCTAATACAGTGAACTCCGGCTCTATTGCCTGAATCATAGAGGAATCATTTGGTCAGCTGTGTTCAGTTCATACACAATGTTTTGCTGTTTTCTGAACATGAAGACCAAAGAAACAGGAGATCATGAATCTATACTATTAGAATAACATAGATTAAAAAAAAAAAAATCAGAGACAAAGCCAAAGCAAGAATATTGCATGACTGTCCAATTATTCCACTATTTTACTAGGGGCGTTCATGTCAAACTGGGACTTTTGGCTGTGCAGAATGACAGAACACAGTTATGAGAGTAAAACAGCCTTTATTTCTCTATAAAAAACCCTCTGCTACCCGTGCAAAGCATTTCATTGGTGCTTGATAGTTTGATAGCTTGATAGTTGAACTTTTATGGTCAAAATGTATTGAAATGGCTTAAAGTGAGGTCTGGGGATGTGGCAAAAACTCCCAGCCAAGTTCCTGTAATGTGAAAGCAGTGCAGTGCATTGTGTTGTTCGTCATGTTTTGGTGATCAAACCAGGCCATTTCTTATATTAGGTCCATTAACACTATTATACTCTCCGATTGATTCATTCACATTCACATTCCATACAAACTTAAATAATTATTTTTTTGATTGTGTAAAGCTGCTTTGCGACAATGACAATTGTTAAAAGCGCTATACAAATAAAATAAAATTGAATTGAATTAAACTATTACAAGATTAGTGTAGCAGGAGATTATATGGAGAGATAAAGGACATGTTTAATCTCATAATTGTGTTCTGTTATTCTGCACCATCAAAAGTCCCAGTTTGACTTGAACGTTCCTCATATGTTTCCAAAACTTTATTTGAAATGCCAGTAATGTTCTTTTAAAACTACCATGAATGTTAGGAATGATCCAAAGTAAATATTTGATTAATGCCATTATTATTATTATTATTATTATTAACTTTTAAAAGTCAAGATAAACTGAGCAATTATTGAAAGACATATCGCTGATAAACAGGAAGGAGTGCTCTTTGGTAGGTTTACTTTACTATTCCAGTTTTGCAAGTATGCAAGTTTTCGAACACTCTCTAATGTCCGGAAATAAATTGTTCACCAAGTAATTTTAAAAAAAGAAATGTACCCATGTATTATTATTATTATTATTATTATTATTAATAATAATAATACTGTATTTTTAATCCTTTATAAAAGTTTTTAAAAAAATTATTACAATAAAAATAGAAATGAAAATAAATTACTGCATTGTTTTTATGACCAGAAAACAAGATTGTACTGTTTTTTTGAAGAATCAACTCGAATACACTTTATTTCACATATTAAAGGGGGAGAAAATCAATCAAGGGCATTTTATTCTTCATTTACAATCTCCTACATACATATTGTGGTAAACACCTAAACAGAAAAATATACATCAGCAATCACAGAAATCATTTTTAGGCTTTTAGAAACTGAGAAACAAGAAGGAGTTCTCTTTCAGACAATAAACATGAAACCTGTGGTATTATTTTCAATACAATATTTGGTATAAAAAACTAGCATAGTGCAAAATAATTTCTATATATTATCTGTACCTCTTTTATTTCTACATATTTCTTACATGTCTGGATGTTTGGAACCGGTCCTCAAAAAATGGACGTTAAAAAATAAGTGTTAAAAAAAAATCTCAATAAGATCAGAAGTTAAGTAAGAAGCAAGTGTTTTTGTGAAACTGTTCCTTGTTAGTCATTAAGAACAAGAATATGGGGGCAGTGTTGGTGCAGAGGTTATTAAGTCAAATCCCTGGACTGCCAGAGGGCCAGTGTTTGGCTTTTGTAAGTCACTGTGTGATGTGCCAAGTCAATACATTAGATTTACGTATTATTTACAAGCTGTATTTACAAGCTCGTAAGCCATTATGTAGTATAACATATTGTTTAGCTAGAGGTATGCGATTACAGTCAAAACTCTTTGTTTTGTGGAATGGAAAAATAATGATGTTCTTCAATAAGACAACAACAATACTGAAAACATACAAAAAGATCAAATATGATAATTTTTATACCGATCAGCCATAACATTATCGCCACCAGCAGGTGAACTGAATAACACTGATTATCAAAGATAGACCAGTAAACAGATGACAGTATAATGAGCACCCAAGGCTCATTTATGGGGACCAGATTCTAGCCTGTCTGCTCCGATCCCACAGAACGTAGCAGAAAAACTTAATGCTGGATGCGATAGAAAGGTATCAGAGCACCCAGTGCATCAGAGCTTGCTGTTCCGACTTCCACATTTTGCAAATCTCAATCTGATCGAGCATCCATGGGATGTGCTGGACAAACAAGTCTGATCCACAAGGTGTCAGATACCACAGCAATCGAGGGGTCAGAGCTGTTTTGGTGGCACACAAGGAACCTAAATGTTATGGCTGATCGATGTATACTGAGGATCTAATCGCTGTTCTGAGAATATGAAAAAAGTTAAGAAGGAGAATTGAAGCCTGTTATGAATCCAAACAGAGTGAACACTGTGGTTATTAAAGTATATTTACATCACATTCATCAAGACTGATGCAAACTTTCATATACGTATAATTTTGGTAGGGTCCCATCTCTAATCATTTATCTGGTCATAATATGTGAAAACCTTTCACAATAAATGTCTTATTGTAAGTTTTATTTTAAGGGTGTGCAAACTTTTGCACACGACTGTTTAAGTAAATCTATAGCAGCTACATTTGATTAGGTGCCTCAACACACTTTTTTTAGCCTACTTTTGCTGTCACAGACAAAAAAAAATCACTTCTATGGTGGTGAGAGGAGATCAGCACTTTTAGAATACTTGAAGCGACATGCTCACTGATGTGAAATTAGTGTCTTTAAAACCAAAAACACCCATGTTAGAATTTTTATTAGAATCTGACAGTGATTATGATATTCATATGAGTAATCTATGAATAAGATTATAATGGCATAGGATGAACGCACTGGACAGCTACATAAACATTGCTGTAATTACGCATCATGGACCCAACATGATAATGTCTCCTGATTACCTCAAGCTCACTTTGAATTAGGTGTCTATTCATGTAACACGTTTTCCGCGCAGGCCTGAGTATCGCACTGGATGATGGAGTAAGCAGAGAGTAGTAACATTCTTTATCTTTATGTTATTTGCGAGATATACAGTAATCTACAATATACAGTAACACGGAGAGCACATTATCGCGCGGTCTGTTAGAGATTCACTGAAAACCTAAAACCAGATTAACTGAGTTGATCTCTATGCAAGTGTCAGTCTGATAGAGACGAGGGACCAATTAATCTCTCTGAAGCTTCTATGAGGTGGTAGCAAAAACTTTCGAGATTAGCTCTGTTTATAAGTTTGGCACATCCTCTTAGGCACCTTAAAACCTGGCAGTAGAATTTGCTACTGATGGTCTGACCCCTGGAGATGAATTATCGACTGAGAATGACGCGAATATTGAAAAAGACGACGAGCATGCACTTGGTCGAGCTGCGGACCTGAACTGCCTTTTTCGGTCGTGCAGGTGATGGGCTCTTCCACTCCGAAGACTGTGGCTTTGTCTCAGGGTCGAACCCATACACCCAAGTTTCGTCAACGGTAATGATCCTCGACATGAAGGACGGGTCATCCATGACACCCTGACCGAGTTTTGGACAGACTTTGACGCGTACTCCTGGGTCAGCAGCGTGAGAACGACCTTGGCAGCAACGCCGCACATGTGGAATGCCAGGACTGTTCCATATCAATCATCAATAGCAAGCATCAGCGTTATGGATTGTTCTCCGATAATCATCATGCACAAATAGCCGAATGGTTTTGACATTTCTAGGTGCTCATCTCATTGAAGGTGTTCCAGTGATGTTCTTCCGCTTTCGAACCACTCAAAACACCTCGAACGACTCGTTGCAGCATCTCCCAAAACTTGTCAAATTATGCCAAACGTCTCTGTGGCAGATTTTCCCAGTTTCACGCAGAATTTCACGCTTGCTTTTTGATCTGTCCATGATGAAGTAGCAGTTGCACAGCTCCGGATGTACACAGGACGATGTCTTTTGGCACACTGACTTATGAAGGTCGGTGCTCACTGTAACAGAGTGTGTTACAGTGTCTTGTGCTGCTTTCTGTTGCTGTGTTACGAAACTCTCAAAACTTTTTGATACCACATTATATATTTTTGATATTTATCCATAGATGACATAGAATGTACAGTAGCATTTCTGGAATTTGAACTCATGAGACGATTTTCACTTACTGTAACATGAACACTTTAAACCACAGCAGATTCATTTGCGTAGATTTTCTCTTCAGCTAAGATAGAGATTTTAATTATCACAAAATTATCACTCAGTTCGGCACAGAATCATACAGATATGTGCATCTAAAATCAAGGTGACTGGATTATGGTCTAAATTTTCAAACTCATCCAAGGGACATCAGCAGGTTTACTGGAAAAAAAAAGTTCTTCTACTAATGAATCTCAAAACAAACAATTTCTCTGGATTATTGAAGACTTTTACCAGCTTTTGTGCAGCTACGTTTCTTTTTTCAAGTGTGTATGTGTGTCTGAAAGAGAGGGAGAGAGAGAGAGACATTTGTACTTGTTTGTCCATCATTGGGTCAGAGTTTAAACTGACGTCTGACAATGCACTGTTCTGAGTGGTGGAAGTCCGCTTTCTCAGACAGCTTGTTCCTCTGACTCCAGGCTGTTGTTTCTCCTTACATCTTTACAAGGAAGAACGGAGAATCCGTCTCTTCTTTCAGCTATACTCTTCATACTCTCCGAGTTACAGATCCATGTCCACCGGTCTCACCTGACCCGTCTTGTTCTCCTTTACCCATACCTCTCTGTCTTTGTCTGGATCCACAATCTGGAGTAGTTTGTCCACCGGCTCCATCGTCTATACATGGAACACATCATCGTACATGATTTTTTTATAAAGGGTTCTGAAGATTGAGTTGTTAAATAGAGATATCATTCATCTAATGATAATTTT
The DNA here is from genome assembly GCA_030068275.1 of Clarias platycephalus. Lineage (NCBI taxonomy): Eukaryota > Metazoa > Chordata > Actinopteri > Siluriformes > Clariidae > Clarias > Clarias platycephalus. The sequence continues at coordinate 8,550,334 of JAQQZT010000006.1, forward strand.
AAAATGACATGTTGGATGCTTACGCTTTGGTTGAACATGTCTGTTTCATGCCTCAGCGTTGTATATTGTCTGAGGTGATTTCGAATTATTTCGATCCGCTCCACTTCAAGTCTCTCCAGCTCCTACAAACACAAGACATGTCGAAGTCAAGACAACATTCAACGATTATTTCGCGTATATTTTAGTACTCAAAAGCAAACGTATGCTCTCACCAGACTTGAAGTGACCATCTCCTCAAACCATTTAGACTGAGCCTGGTTGTACAGGTCAACACATCGCATCAAATCGTCACCTGCGGAGAGAAATCATATCCATGATTGGCATCCTGTAAGCTGCAATACCGCCACCTGTAGATCTCTCTATTCCTCAAATTCCTGGCCTTTTTTACATTCTTTTCTTTTTCAAGTTACACTCACTCACTCATTGTCTATACCTCTTTATCCCGTGTACAGGGTTGCTTAGGGCCTGGAGCCTACAGTATCCCACACATACACATACATGGCCAAAATAGGGCATTGGTGTTTTACCTAAGTGAAAAAGTGCATTTTTAGAGAGGATCACCATTGGATACCACCATTTTTCATAATACTTAATGCTTCTCATCTCCCGATCTATGCTTCATTATTTGTAAATACACATACGCGTTTATATTTTTATCAGATAAAAAGAAACACATTTGCTAAATACAATTTAATCCTTTTTATGTCTGTAGTGTCTATCATTTTTGAATTAAAATCTTTCAATGATCTTAATTGTCACTCAAATGAAACTTGGCCAATTTAGATTTCACATGAATAGTGCAAAAATTTTATATTTAAAATGCAAAATTGTTAAGATATTGCAACATGACTTTGACGTGGTTACACTGCAGATTTTTTGCTTTTTAAGCTTTTAGCAAAAACCCGGAATTATTTTTTTGAAACAACTGTACAGGTCACAAATTTTAATATTAATACTCATAAAGAAACTGGAATAATTGAAAATAATTATTGTTTGAAGTGAGACAGTATAGCGCTGAAAAATGATTACGCAGATAAAATCATCTCTCCAAAACGGCTGGAGTTAGTAACTTGAAATTTTAAGGAAGCAAAATTGGTTACTTCCATATTGCAGTAACTTCAGAAGTTGCTTCTTTGAACACACATTTGCTGTATTATATGTATAACATAACCCCCCCCCCCCCACACACACACACACCCCCCGCACCCCCTAGCGCCAACCTCCCCCTAGATTTAGCAATTTGGTAAATATCCGAATCTGCATGACTTTGGATAGTGGGAGGTAACCCACCAACCACGGGAAGAACATGCAAAGTTACAAGGTGACAGTACTAACCAGTAATCCACTGTTGCCGCCTTTTTAAAGCTACATTTCTGAACAGGAGGCTACATTAATTTCTTCATGCAAAACTGAGGTACATTCTAACCTGAGAAATGTTTCCTATGTAAATAAAGGCAGATATTATATTAATATCAGCAAATTAATGCACTGATTTAACAGGTACCTAATCTAATTTTAAGTCCTCATTTTTATTGCTAGAGCAATGAGCATAAGTTACCACTAGATGGCGCCCAAAGACACCAGTTTAATCCACACAACTGGCTGAGAAACACATTTGGCTGTGGATTTGTTTATTTGTATTGCCAAGTTTTGAAGACAATCCCTGAAAGAAGATTTCTGTCTTTTTTCTTCATTCCTCTAAATCCCCTTTTGTCTGTAGACCAATGTGCCAGGCTTTTGTAAGTAATTCAGCTTTGTTTACGAAGCACTTGTTTTATAACCGTTAAAATTGAATGAGTTTGTCCTGACCTTTCAGGGATGCCTTCCATCTGGACTGTGATTCTTTCCTTTTTTTCTATACACCCTCCTCCTCTTCTTTCTTTAAGGCTCTTTCATCCTTATGACTCCATATCAAACGACTGTTGTTCTGAGTTTCCAAACAGTTTTAACCACAGCAAGCCCTAGACCTAAAAACGTCTCATAATATCCTGAATGGTTACGTGTGTTTGTCTCCTGTGAAATGCTACCTGTGGAAGAGGAAGTTGCTCAGGAACTCATTTTGTATAAAAACGTGCAAAGTTCTGTAGTGTGGTTTCCTCTCATAGTTAAGTTCTAAGAATCAGATGGATTTTAACTTGCCCTAGTCGAGGGTGCCAATACTTTTATTATTTAATGAAGTACACTAACCGTATTTGTGTTTTGAACTTTTTGGTAGTAAAAAAAATCTGTCTAGCCAGACACATTACTATATACAGCACATGTCTGTTTATTAGAGTGGTTTACTTGCTGTGCTTGACTGAAAGGACACTGTGCTGTCCAGTTTATTATACTGTAAGATTCTGTACATAGACAGTGACTTACTATTTGCATTTTATGAAGACCTGTAAATTGCATCATGGCCCTACAAGCACAATATTACACCTCAATGTCCACAAGCGAAGATACAGTGTTTTAAATTCTGGTTGCTGCCACAAGAGAAAAGGAACATAATCACATTTAGAGATTACATTTCAAGCATATGAGGAAATTGAGGTTTAAATGTCTTTACACACACTGACTGTTTTAACCACTCTGATAAACTGTTAAACTGTTGTTAGAATTGCATGATGTTTTTCCCCCCTTTCTTTCTTTTTGTTTTTATAGGCCGTCCTCTTTAAGTGGATATAGGCCACGATTTGAATGGTCATGTTTCCAGGCAACCAGATCTCGGTTCGCCCTTTCACTGTCCAATCTAAACTGTTCTTGTGGAACGTCCTATTATATTGGTGGGTCTCAATTCCCCGACTTGCATCACTTATATGGGAATCAGGGTAAGGGTCTTTCCCAAGGGACCCAACAGTGGCAAGCCACCAACCCTGAACGCTGATTTATGCTTCTGCATCAAGTCTATGCCGTAGCCTCGTACCCTAGGTTTTTACCTCCCCATAACAGTAATTACATGTCACAGCAACACAGGCCGCGACAACTGTGATTGGTCCACCTGGTAGCATCTCATTTCCGGCTTCTTCTTCTACGCTTCCATTTTTTAATTGAGTTGAAGTTTGTACTAACCATCTCCTCAGACATCTTCTCTCTTTCCTCTCTTTCTCTCTAGTGATTTCACTAAAAGGAACTGTTGCTTAACATTTTATTAGCTCCAACTCCAAACACGCCGGCGCACATGTATAAATGCTCAAAGCGCTGGTTTCACATTGGCTTGACGCAGAAGAATAAATTAAACCGGCTTGAGCCACCACTGGCCCTTTACCCAACATGAATAAAAAAATAAAATCTGGCCAAAAAAGTATTTCTTTATCATTTTTCAATACAGTGGAACCTCGGATCGCGAGTAACCCGGTTTGCAAGTGTTCCGCAAGACGAGCCAAAAATTTTAAATAAATTTTGACTTGAAAAATGAGTGAGTGTTGATATACGAGTATCAAGTACCATCGAGTGTCATGTATCACGCATGCGCTTCTTGTTTTGACTCTCAGCGTCACGTGATCACAACTTGAGCCAATGGTTCTTCTCTCTCTGCGCAATTGTGGGTAATCGTCTCCCGTGCTCGGTCTCAGTGCGCGTGCCTCACTCGTATAGTCAACATCCGTGCGCGCGTGTACTGTTTACTATAACACTGTGACCATGTGTGTGCACGTAAAGCATCTTTTATTTTGTGTTTGTATGTGTGTTGGACGACTTTCACACACACCCACACCAGTTTAATCCAGTTAGTTGGTGTGTATGTGTGAAAGTCGTCCTACACAACAGCCACCCCCCCCGTCTGCAAACTCGTGTGTGTGTGTGTCTCCATGTGTCTGCGTGTGCTTGGTTGAGTGAGAGTCTCTATTGGTAAACTAGTGCGAGTGTGTATGTATGTGTGTGTGTGAAAGCCGTCCTACACAGCAGTCCCCTTCCCCACTTCCTCCTCTCCCCTCTCTCAATCACTGGAGTTTAATTTGTTTTATTTTTACTTTATATTTTGTACTAATTATTTTTATATGAATATTTTTTGGGTTGTGGAACGAATCGTGGAGAAAATTCGCTTTGATATAGACGTTTTGATATACAAGCACGTTTCCATAACGAATTATGGTCGCAATCTAAGGTTCCATTATATTTGACGGAATTTAGCCACACTGACAGCTGATGGGATTTCCTAGACTACCACACAAATGGATAAATAATTTGACAAAAGACTTGTTGAATATTGTCCCACAATTTTAGCTATAACGAGAGAACTATTTGATCTGCGTATTTTACAGAATATTTAAATCCTTGCTTTCAAACTAAATTCACATATCAGCAGAAACCAATTTCAAGCACGAGGCTTCAGAAAAAGAAAAAAAAAAACACGATAACAACTCAGACGGCACACATTCAGTGTATACATGTACTGTATATGATGGGAAACTAATTTGACTTGACGTCAGTGAAACCGACCTGCCTGTGTGGATTTCCTGCGGGCCTTTTTGATGTCCTCTTCAATCTTTGTGCTGAGTTTAATCTCCAGCTGTTGAGTCTTTACCTCGAGATCCTTCTGCCTCTCCGCAAGCGCTTTACGTGACTGCAAGTGCGGCAGGCAGATAAAAGATGCGTTAAGTTTATTCGCCTTTCTGAGTGCTGTATATCTCGTATCCAATTTCCACTCGGCTCAATTGAATTACAGTCGTGCCTCCGTATTGACTCACTTGACTATTCAATCCTAAATTTATATTATTGCTTTTCTTCCATTTTCTCTCGTGTAATGAGCACACTGAAATTAGATCAGTTTGTCAGAGCTGGTTTGTTTACAGCTCTCACTCTTTCGCCACAGACAATTGTCCATTCTGTCTCAAGGTCATGCGTGAAGGGCAAGGCCATGTGGTTATTTATTATAAAGCTCGGGAAGCCTCCAGGGCCAGGAAATGGTCTACTGATCTAAGAAATACAGTGGAGCTTTAATACTGCATGGGAGGGATTCCTGTAATTCTGGAAAAGTTAAAAAAATATTTTACTCAAGCTCTTGTCTGAATTCGAGCTGGACTTGCTCATATTTAATGCTATTGCATCACTAACTTTTGGGAAATATTTGATTTCTAACTCTGTGTGCATGCAGAGTATGAATTTAACACCACTATACCTTCTCAACAGCAGCGTATCGACTGGCCAGCTGCTTCCTGAGATCAGTAATTTGATGGTCAAACTTCTTCATGTCCTTTTTAAAGTTGTCTCGATATGTAAGTAGGGGCTTTTCTACTTCACTCTGTAGCTGGAAAATATAACATGGAAACATGGAAATTAATATAATAATGACTAACACTTCCAAAGTTTGACTAAATTTGACAAAACTGTGGTCATATTTAATAAAAGTCATCCAGATTTGATTATTTCACTTTCCATATCAAAAATATGCTCTCAGCTACATACAGTGCCATGAATTAAAAAAAAATTATTTTTCCTTTTGGTGATTTTTTTTTTTTTTGCATGTCACACTTACATGATTCAGATCATCAAATACTTTAAATACTACAAGTGGATACGAAATGCATTTTTTAAATGATGATTTCATTTATTAAGGGAATAAAAACTGACCAAACCTACCTGGCTCTATATGAAAAAATAATTTCCCCCAAAACAATTAACTGATTGTGCCATTCTTGGCCGCAACAACTTTAATCAAGTGTTTGTGATAACTGGCAATGAGTCTTTCACATAGCTGTGGAGGACTTTTGGCCCGCTCTTCTTTTCAGAATACTTTTAATACAGAATCAGAATCAGAAAGAGTTTTATTGCCAAGTACGCTTGCACATACAAGGAATTTGTTTTAGTGACGGAGCTTC
>JAQQZT010000006.1:8556231-8567684 GCA_030068275.1 Clarias platycephalus
TTTGAAAAATCGAAAACTGGTTGAAAATTGTGTGATGTGTACTGCTGAACGTTCAGCAGTTCATCCCTGGTATAAGTGATTACATTTGAGATACAAAAAACAGGACAGACTAACAAAAACAGTAAGACAAATGGAGAGCTCCACACTGAGGCCACATTGAAATACTTTCACAACACTGTATATAAATACAGCTACAAAAATTATTGTTCAACACTAGTGTATAATACAGTGGAGCTCCCGAGTCCTGGGACTGGGAACCCATGGGTCCCACCCAAACGTTTACTGAAGTTAAGCATAGGAGTAACTGCTTTATCCTGGTCAGGCCCAGGAGAGTGGGATTGGTAAAATTTTTGGAGGAAAGAGTGGAATTCGTAAAAACATTCTGTTGGAGTGTGGCGGGTGACTCAAAAGTTCTGCAGAAATGGTTGGGATTGGTTCAATATTCTGCAGAAATGGTTGGGATTGGTTCAATATTCTGCAGAAATGGTTGGGATTGGTTCAATATTCTGGAGTCTGGATGGGATTTTTTACATTGCTCTGTGGGACTGGATAGGACTGATAAGTTTTTCTGCAGAAGTAGGTGGGATCGCTTTAATATTCTACATGAGTGAGTGGAACTCATTGAATTTTCTGTGAGGATTGGTTAATATTTCCACAAGGGTGGGTGGGATTGGCGAGGGAGTGGGTGGGATTGGGCAAACATTCTGCATTAGCAGGTGGTCAAGAGTGTAAAGGGGAGCTGTTAGGACCAGTCAGAATTCCTCTGGAAAAACCACAGGGGTGAACTGATGAAAAACAGTTCCATACACACCTCTAGTGGGAACCTCAGCAGCCATTTTATAAACACACACTCCCTTATCGGCCAATGTACATAAAATTACATTCCTTTGAACAGCTGTACGCCAGATCTCATCTTCTTTTCATCTAAACTTTTAAACAGTGTGTCATGCTGAGAGCCGAAAAAGGCTGCTCCGATGCCTTTACATACAGTAAACATGTCATTTATGGAGATAAACAGAATGAGCTTATACAAAGTATGAAATATACTAAGTATAATATTAAGTATAATGGTCTTTTGGCTGTTTTATTGCTTTAAAATGAAAATGCCAGTTTGAATATACTATTTTAAATCACTGGGTAAATTCAACTTCACGTCTGTTGTGTTACCTTAGAGGAGAACTTAAGATGGACTTCGGCTTCATCTGCCAGGCTCTTCTTTAGCTGGGCCCAGGCCTCTCCCAGTGTGCTGGAAATATAAACTGGTGTAAGTACAAAACACTCATATTCCCCTAAGAATTTAGGACATGAGCGACTCTACTGTAGTTTCTACTTTCGGCTTGAGAGACTCCAGGTTCTACTTTGTAATTTTGTTCATCAGACACATTATTGATACATAGTACTGTAGCCATGGCTGAAGGTTAAAGCTAAGGCAAGGGAATATGATTTCAGTTTTGACACGGCCTTTTTAGTGGCAACATACTGTCTTTAATGCCTGTGCAGAACTGTACAGTATGTTTGACAATGACCAGGTGAAAAAGTGAAGGAGAAAAAAATGAACACTACAGAACTAACACAGCAGCAAGTTGCATTTATTTAACTAAAGTTGCATTTAGTGCATGCAATAAAATGAGTTAAGTGTCAGGGAGTAATGGGAAAGTGCTGAATGCCTTATTTAAGGTTCTTTTCTTTCTCAATAATCTGTTAGCCTAAGCCAATATGAATCCAAAGTCATGCGTGAAAGTAGCGTGCTGATTCAAAAGCCTCTAAATGGGAAGCAAGTGGACTTCCTTTCCAGTTCATCCTGGCACAAAATAAGTAAAACAAAGAGAACAGCCAAGATCAAAACTAACAGATTACCTGTCAGAAAAAAAGTGATGAAAAAGTTTGACTTAATTCCTGAATGTTCAAGATGCAAGAATGTTCTTAGTTATGCGTGTAACTGTTTATGTTCTGCATTTTCATAGTCAGCATGTGATTGGTCAGCAAGGTATGAAAAGGTCAGGGCCTGCACTTCAGCAACAATGCCGTCTACAATGGAAACTGCACAAATGGTAAATTCAGGAAAAACGAGTTTGCGAACGTGGCTGCAGGAGTCAGCCGGCGAAACAATGGCCATCACAAGTCACAACAAAATCTAGTCTGAGAGGCAGAATAATGTGCGCATTGTGGCGTCTGTATGTGGGAGAGGGTGGGTGGACCTCTGCTGCATGATCTGCGCTCCGTATGAAACAATTAGCCCTCTTTTTCAGAACTGGCATGGAGACTCAGAGAAATCTGCAGTTTGGCAAAGCGACAGTTTTGTTGTAATGACAAAAGAGCTGAAGGAAATTCTTATGCTTGTCAAGACTCCAGGAGAACATTGATTTCGAGGGGCACACAGATGGACACAGTTAGATAAGATATGCTTAAAGACAAATACACCTACATACACCTAAGCTGATGATATTCAATCACTGTTTTTCTAGGTTCTACATATTTCATGTTACATTACTTTGTCAAATCAATTAATTGGACATTGAACAAACAATTAGCGACAGGTTTATTCCAGCTTTCAGTCACTATATCAGAATTTCAGTGGGTCAAAAGTTTACATATATCAAGTTAATAGCTTCTATAAAAAGATTCCAGAAAATTAATGCAACAACTTTTAAAAGTTACTTATTGGCCAATTGCCATAATTAGAAGAGAATCACGAGTGTCCCCATGGCTGTATATAACGGACAGTGGAGTTTAAGCTTCAACGGGTTTCCCAGCAGACCAATGATCCCTAAGAATAAATCACTACTTATATACAGAATACAGAATACATTTGTAATAAAAGTGCTTAAATAGGTCCTATTGTACAAATAATTTTTTTGTCATTTGTAGATATTCAAATAGGTCTCTGGTTTGCATTTGCATACAAAAAGCTGAGAAAAATATCCTGTCTCCATTTTTCTACTGGCTCTCATTAGAACAATTCAGTTAGATTTTCCCCTATTGTGACTTTCTATAAGGAACCCGAAAGACTTTTAAGACTTCCGATAACTAGTAGTTAAATAAGTGTTAAATTGTAAAATATTTGACCCTTTAGGACAACAGAATGGGTGCATTGTAATGGTGGCCATCTTAATTCCCTAACCTGACAATACACACGCTCTTCCTCATTCTTTTCTATGTGCTTTCCCATTTAGTGAATATGGCTTTTCTGCTGTGTGTGAATTTCACGTTTGTTTTTGTAGTTTATGTTTCATCCTGCAACGTAATGTCTTCTCTAAAGCAACAATAGATGCCACAATGCTTCACTCGTACAGCGTGAAGCTCAGAAATATTTCTGGAATGTGGGTAATGTGCACTTTAAAGCCTAGGATATAATTTGAAATGTGTGGAAAAGCTGAACTTATAATCATACAGTCAGGAATTTTGAGTATCCAGGCTATGTGCTGGAAAATACCACAACTGGAATTTGTAAGAGTTGTTTTTGTTGTTGCGCACGCAAACACACACACACAAACACACACACACAAACACACACACACACCTACAGACATAGTCTCTATATGACATGCTAGTTGGGTATTGGTTCCTTTAAAAGAGTTCCACAGTATTTTAAAGTGAAGGTATTACATCACACACAAGTTGCTGTGTCACTAACCATCGTGAAGGAAACCCCCTAACCACTTTACCTACTGAAGCTGCAACAGATGTACACTTACCCTTCCTCCTGAGCTGCTAGTGGGATCTGAGAGAGTTTCAAAAGGTTCTTGGCGTACTCTTCTTCAATCCGGATCCTCATGGAAGAAAAGAAATGCAGGTTTGATTTTAACTATGGATGTTTAAGCACATGTATGTATGTCAAGGAATTCTCACGATGATGTCATTTCCTGCTCTGCTAGTCCTCTAGCTGAACCCCTAGCCCTCGACCCCCCCCCCCCTCACCCTTTGAGGAAAATGGGAAAGTGGGACTATGTTTGACCCCTTACATCACATTCCCTCTAAGAGCAGATCTTTCCCAGATCATTTCTGTCAGCTGCTGGCTTGTGCAGTACAAAGTTTACAGCAATTAAAGAAGCTCGTTTCGCCTGCGTGGTGTAGAGTACTGAATGCTGCTGATGCACTTTGTAAGACATTTTATTCTTCAATGAATAAATACATTATTGACAGCTACACAAAATCAAAAAAAAAAACAAACAAAAAAAAAGCACTACGTGACGACATGAAAGAATTTCTAGACTAAAGCCTGAATGCGCTGACAAGCAGCGCGGAATGAATAGACACCGCTGTCCTGGTTATTAGAGAATACACAAAAGAAGCAAGTGTGAGTTGTTATTAATATGAATTGCATAACTCTGTAGGAAGGTTTCTCAATTTTAAAAAACAACGAAAAAAAAAAAGACTTGTTTTCCAGAGAGAGTTTGCAGAACTTCAACGTGTGTCAATGATAAAATAGAGGAAACTTGATGTGGTGCTTGTTACTGTTGTGGTTTTCATGGCAACAAAAGAGCAGAACTATAAAAGTGTTACACAACCCGTTTTTACAGAGAATCCTGCAGAGCCGTACTAGCCAGCTGGAACATCTTTGAGGTAGTTTTGTCACAAAATAACATGGAAGTTAATCATAATCATTACAAGGCGTTCAATTATTATGTCCCTATAAAACGTATGTATATAAAACAGTAGTAATGCAGGATCGAGCGACCGACGTGGCATTGTGAGATCTGATCTACCTCTCTCTCATAAAGTCAGCCATCTCCTTCTGCATCTGCTTCCCCTTCAACTGCTTCTGCAGTAAGACCTCAAAGCCTGTGATGCTGGCGTTCCCCTGTGGGTCCTTTCTGTCTGCCTGCAACAGGAGACAAAACATAAGCGCTGGTAAACATGCCGAGAGCCATGCTGTCAAACAAAATCAGCAGGAGCGATGTGAGACGGAAACAATGTTTTGTCCTGCTTGAAACTTCTTTTTTTTTTACGCAGATTCTTCGGAGGTATGAGGAACCTGCAGAGACTCGGTGTGCAGTGACCTAGATATTAACACGCTTTTATCTTACGCTTAAAACAGTGGCTTTTTAAAGGAGCCTAAATAAAGCACGGTGAAACCACGGCGAAGATAAAGCGCATGACATCAAGCATTCACATTGATTCGAATATGAATGAAATCTGATCGGGCATGAACTCGTGCCTTATTTTTTTTTCTCAAACAGTGTTGTGGGTCATGTTTATGTGCTCATTCTATTACATTTGCCTTTCCATTAATAAGGGCTCATGCAGGGAACTGTATGGCGAACGCTTAACCATAAATGTAGAACTAATAATAAAAAACAGATTTTAAAATTGTGCTTTTGCTAAACAAGTTTTTTTTAAGAGACATTTACTTATGGAAAGAGTCTCAGTTGTAAGAGCATTGCAACAAACATGCGACAGAGAAGCTTTTGTGGTTTCTTGTTAAAATAACAGACTTAATTTTCCAGAGAGAGAAAGAGAAAGAATGAGATCTGATTGAGTGAGAGAGAAAGAGAGAAGCAAAAGCTGTTCAGGGAATTACTGTTAATCATGGATATAACACATGATAAGAGGAACTTGTCTCTTTAATGTTCCATGACTTTCATTCTTAACTGTTAACCAAATTTAAAGAACTAAACTTAACTAAACTAAAAAAATAGTTGCACGCTCTAAGATTTCATTCAGTCAATGGTTGTGAAAATGATTCCTCATGCTCCCAGAACCACTCTTTCACAATTTGGGTCCTGGAATATGTTTGTGCCATCAGGGAAGAAAACACCTTTGGTGTGACACCCTGGTCATTCAGTACATTCAGGTCGTCAGCTGACCTTATTTTATTTCCACATAATGTTACTGAGCCTAGACCTGACCAAATGAAGCAACCCCAGATCATAACACTGCCTCCTGAGGCTTGTACGGTGGACACTCTGCATGATGTGATGTGTGCATTAACTCATGTGTTTCCCTTCTTACCCTGACACATCCATCACTCTGAAATACGTAGGGTCAGTCTGACCTCATCAGTTACATGACCCGTTTCAATTCCTCCAAAGTTCAATCTTTATGCTCCCTAGCAAATTCAAGCTGATGAGTCTCACTGATATGTGGTTTTCTTATGGCCACACAGCTCTTTAGTCACAATCCTGAGAGTTTATTGTGTGTGTATGAAAATGCTCGTACTTTCACTATTAAACAAAACTATGGTTTTTACTGTTTATTTTTTTTCCATGCAACTTCACCAAGTGTTTAAGGAATCGCCGTTCAGTTCCAGTAACTTACAATCTCCTTAGTTGTTGTCTTTGCTTGATGCGGAATACTTTGAACCTTCTCAAATAGGGATTTTTTTTGTATATGTATATGCAGTGTATGTTTAAAGTAAAAAAATATATATATTAAATAAATAAATAAATAAATAAATAAAACACACAACAACCAAGGACAGCATAATGCACTTCTACAGTACAATACCTATGGACAAAATTGTATTATTATGTTTTCTTTACACACAGTATGTGCAGTCTCTGCTATTCCCTTACCCAAAAATAGTCGCAGTAGCTCCACTCGTCTGGTTTCAGCAGCTGCTGTTCGGTGGTATACAACGGGAGAGGAAACGTCACGCAGTTGATTTGCTGAAAAAAAAAAATCAAACGGATACATCATGTAAAAACAGTCAAGTAATTACAGTGCTGCATATTATCTGCTGTACATAAAGAGCCTCTTATTATTTCAAATTACTTTCTTTAACAGCATCTCTGACTGGCAATTAAAATGACAGAGCTACACAGATTAGCACATGACATAATGACCACCAAATATTGAGTAGGTCCCATTTTTGCCAGTGTAAAAGCCGTGACCTGTTGAGGCATGGACTCCACTAGTCCCCATTATTGATTTCCTCAAACCCTTATTGAACAGTGTGGCATTATCCTGCTGAAAGAGGCCACTGACGTCATTAACATCCACATGACTGTCAGGACCCAAAAGTTTCCAAGCAGAAGATTTCCCAGAGCATGAAACTGCATCTGTTGCTTACCGAACCCAGATAAGCGACAAACACGCACACGGCCATCTAGATGATGTAAAAGAAAACATGATTCATCAGATCAGGCCACTTTCTTCCATTGCTCCATGGTCCAGCTCGAATGCTCACATGCCCATTGTAGGCACTTTCGGCAGTGACCACAGGTCAGCAAGGGCACCCTGATCGCTCTTCAGCTATGCTTAACTTAAACACATCTCCTGTTATACTGAACTTCCAATCTCACATAGTATGACTGCAGAGCTGCTTTGCGACAATATCAATTGTTAAAAGCGCTACACGAATACAGTAAATGCAATTGAATTGAATTGAATGCAGCCCCAACAAACTATGCTGCACTGTGTGCTTTAATACCTTTCCATCAGTAGGTTTTTCATCAATTTGACTTACAGTAGCTCTTCCACTGGAAAGGGCTACACGGGCCAGCCTCCGCTCTCCATGTGCACCAGTGGCCGCCTTGGAACATCCCTCACTTAAATTCTTACTCTTGCCCATTTTTACTGCTTCCAACACATTTCCACATTTAACGAGATAATCAATGTTATTCACATCACCTGTCAGTGATTATAATGTTATGGCGGATCCGTAAATATTAATGTGCTCATTCGAAGTTAATGTTTATATAGGAACACCTCATTTGGTGCATGATCTAAGATCAACAATAAAAAGTAAAATGTGCTGCTATTTAACAATGAGAAACAGTATAATCAGAGGCATGGTGAAGTTTTCTGTAAGTAGGTGTTTATTTAAGATTAACCAGTTATAACGGTTAATAAGTTGCCATAGACATAGCAGAAAATATATACAGTAATTCTATCTCGGTTGCTGTCTTGTTAAATATAACAACAGAGAGAGGGGAAAAAGAGAGTTCGGTGTCAGAACTATTGTTTAACTGCTTTACGCGTATGGAACTGATAACAGACATTCCACAGCAATAAATCTATCTATAGATGGTATAAAAGGCTCGTGTGTGTGTATAGTAAAACAATCTGAGCCATATCACAAAACTTTGGCGTAGATCGTTTTCCAATAACACCGTGTCCCATCATGTTTTATCAGCTTAACCATCAGCACAAAGTCATTGTACTACAACAGGACACAACAACGACACAGCCCACATTGTCTGATTTTTCCAGCTGTGGCGGAAAACATGTTGCTGTTCCGTGTGCCAGAAGTAGCTTATATTCCGACCCAGAGAAAAGCCATTAAAAATCAAACATCTGTTTTTCTTTCTTAATGCTTTTTTTTTTATCCAAAAAAATGAATAAATTAGTAGTTAGTAAGAGAGTAGTTTGAGATGTGTACGCGAGACAGCTGTGTGCTATTGACAAGGTGGCTAGGAGACTAGAATGAGGAGAAAGGGAGAAATCACATACACGTTGATTCCTATGGCCATGCTAACACCAACTGTAGCAATTTTTAATTGTCAGCACCTGATTACTGAAGTCAGTCATTTAGAAATGAATTGTTTACCCTGTGTACAAGCTTTTGTCCTGTAATGTATACTGAGCCGCACCCATGCTTCAATCACATGGCCACCCTGTGCTATACCGCAGGAGAACAACAAAAACAGTTCCCTCTTTAAATCTGCCTTTCGAAAAAAACAAAATGAGAAAACATACAGTGTATAATCACAACGCAGCTCCATGCAGCTGCTGCGTGACTGTGCAATTAACAACATTTACTGCTACGAGCAGAGCTCTAAGGTCCGGTTCCTTCCACATGTGAATGTTATCTAATGATCTTCATAAGTTCTCCATAAATCAGCAGCACACAGTGAATGAGTATCATTAATCAACACCTTCCTCATCCAGGCTTTGCCGTGCCCGTGGTCCGCCTCTGAGGCTAAATTTGTTTTGTTTATTCCGCGTCCTATGACTATGAGGCTGAATACAGCACTTGTGAGTTGTGACTGCGAGACTGACTAATAACAGATGTGTTTCTCACTGCCTGTCTAACGGCAGCGCGCGGCTCCCTGTCCCAGCAGAACGCTAAACCGAGCCAAAACATCTGCAAGGCACCTGGCGATGTCTAGACTACTTACGTAGTTACAATCTGCGTTTTTTTTTTCTTCCAGAGATTAAGTTATAATTCTTTAGTCTTAGGTCCTGGTTTTCTGTTCAGCGTGATTCATCTTAAACATCAACTAAAAATACCATGTGTTGAATATTCATTTTGGGATGTTGCTACCTAAAAGTGTCACAGAATGGTGACAAATCAAATATGTTAATTTACCATAGGTAGTGTGATATAATGAGCTCGAGAGGCACAGATGGTATTTGTTTATGCAAATCGATCAGTGGAAGTTCATTTCTGATAAATGATGCCACTACATACTAGTGATGCATGGTACTGTACATATACTGGTACTAAAAGAGTTCAAAGGTACTAAACTTTAGTACTATACCAGAATGTTTAAATAATCAATACTTTTTTATATATATATCTTCCATCTGATTAACATAAACTGTCTTTGTTTTAAGCGCAAGGCTGACAGCAATGCTGTTGTGAATGACAGCAGAAAAAAATAACCTGGGTGGAAAAAAAAGAACAAGCCCCTAAACACAGCAGCTCCGCTGTACGTGCACGGTTTTATAGTGTGGAAGTGTTGATTTTATATTAGGGCATTCACTGCACGTTTGAGAATCTCTTCGAGAATCTTCTCTCTTTCAACTGAATATATTTCAAAAGTTAGAACCTGCTAAATCTAATCACCCCAAAATGCTGATCACCGGAACTTTTATAATGATTGAGTCAGTTAGGGTGTGTCTAAAAAGTGCATGACATGAGCAAATGTGTAAGATTCAACCAAGGTTAAAGTCATCTATGTCACAGGAAATCTATTGTTAGAATAAACTACGAACACAGGGTTTATTTCCCTTTTACAGTATATCATATACAGTAAAGTGCTAGTCTTAAGCCACCGCTCATTTCCTCATATTATTTAAAATTAAATGTAACATCCTCAGCAGCAACCTCATTTCCCTTCTCGTCTGTTCCAACCTCTCAGCGTTCAGCATCAACAGTGGCCTGATCATCTGTTATCATCTGCATCTGTTTCTTCCTGGCTCATGCCTTAACTTAGGTGTGTTTTTTTTAGGCTTGAATGATTCATAGGTCACTGTGTGATTTAACAAACAAAAATAAAATTTTTCTGAAACTGGTCAGGTACAGGGACTGGACTGAAAATGAGAGCCCAAAACTTGCCAAAAATAAGATCCAAAAATCCTTCAGGAAGCCCAGAGAAACTATTCCTCAAAACGACATTAAGTCTGTCTCTTTGGAAGCAAAATATTAAGAAATGAGGGCCTGTTCAAAACTTTTGTACAGCACTGTATACTTTATTAATGGTTATTAATGATACACATTTCTATTGAGTGATTACTCATAAACCTACCGTGACTCATAAACCCCAGGGCATTTAGCAACTATAAAAAGCTTTTTGAAATTTTTTTAATCCAATTGTATTTGTATAGCGCTTTTAACAATGGATATTGCTGCAAAGCAGCTTTAAAGAAATTAAAATTTTGGATATAAATTGAAAACATAAAAAAAAAGGACATTTATAGCTTCATCAGTTAGTCCCTGATGAGCAAGTCAGAGGTGACGGTGGAAAGGAAAAACTCCCTGAGATGACATGAGGAAGAAAGCTTAATACCCCTATCTCACCTACAGTATGCGGTTTGACTCACGGTGAGATGCGGAGTTAGGCACCGTGAGTCGCCGCGATTTCCCGCCGACGTTCCGCTGGCGTTCCGCGAAGTTCTGTAAGGACCGCAAGCTTCCGCGAGGACCGGCAAAATAAAATAAACATGTTTTATTGGAAACGTACTCACAGCGCCAAAAACTCGCGGTGAATCATGATGAACCGTACATATGGCCACCGAAACCGCGTAGGTGAGATAGGAGTATAAGAGGAACCAGACTCAAAAGGGAACCCATCCTGACTGATGTGATAACAAATAGTGTGTAGATGAATATGCCTGTTCTATTAAGTAAAAAGTGCAGGTTACAAACTGTTGATTGATATATCCTCGGGTTCAAAACTATTGGCAATTTCAGTTCTAAAACTACTTGAGCGATTGCAGTCATACGTGATCACAGGAAAAAAAAACACTTTGTGTACTGTAAACACTCTTGAAAGCCCTCTTTATGTGAATTAAGTGCAACCATCCTCAGCAGTCACATGCATCTTTAAGCAGACCATATGAGCCATCCTCAGCAGCAGAGTGGTCTTAATGTGATGAAAATGCTTTTAAAAATACTTTTCTTTTTCCGGCTGGGGGGATAAAACCTAACACATGTTGTGATTTGCACTATATTAGACTGCATTCTTCCTATAAAAATTAGGTGGCAATTAGGGGTGGGCGATATAACCAAAATCTTCTATCATGGTAGAAGCAATTTTCTACCTCGATAACGATATATATCACAA
>JAQQZT010000006.1:8567784-8595040 GCA_030068275.1 Clarias platycephalus
ATCTCAACCGCGATAAGACGATAGATCAAAATCTCTACCGGTTGACAAATTTCTACCGGTTAACCGTGTATACCGGTGTACCGCCCACCTCTAGTGGCAATATGGCATAAACTGTGATATGATATATCTCACTCATTGTCTATACCGCTTTATCCTATATTCAGGGTGCCAATCCATCACAGAGCACATACACACACACTACGGGCAGTTTGAGAATACAAATTAGCTTAATCTGCATGTCTTTTGACTGTGGGAGGCAACCAGAGTACCCAGAGGAAACCCACCAAGCACGGGGAGAACATGCAAACTCCGTGCACGCAGAGACAGGAATCAAACCCGGACCGTGGAGGTGCAAGGCGACAGTGTTAACCACTACACCACCTGCCTTATGATATAGCTGTTGCATAAAAAATGCCTTCTAGGTACAGTATCTCAGTATCTGACGAAGTAATTATGCCCTCTTTTTTCTTTTTCCCTTTCTTGGGGGTCATCATATCAAGTCAAGTCAAGTCAAGTTAGCTTTTATTGTCACTTCAATCATATACAGTTTAGCACACAGTGAAACAAAACAACGTTCCTCCAAGACCAAGGTGCTACAAGCAACATAAATTTACAACATAATTTAACAGAAAACTAACTAGCTAACTTAGAAATCTACTGTAATTAGCTGGCTTGCTGAGACAAGACAGATTGACATGACAACAAATTAACAACATAAATTAACAAAAGAACTAACTATAACGGAACTATCTATGTTTTTTTTTACAAAAGAGACAACATAAAGTGCACATGCAAATGTGCAAACAAGATCGACAAAGTGACAATGTGACAAACATGACATTATAATACTATTACAATAGTACTACAATGGTAATAAGGTGATGAGTTGAGGTAGTGAGAGGAGAAACAGTAAAAGTAAACGTTCCGTAAGTAGCAGCAAGGATAAATAAATAGACTATAGATTATATATAAATAGATTACTGTATATTGGACTGGAACTGGATCAATCCATCATTTTAAGACATCATTTCTCTCTCTTTTATGGAGTTTCACATGTTTTCCATATGTCTTTCCCTCCAGATTCTCTGCTTTTATCCTAACTCCCAAAAAATGCTGGATTATACATGGTGCCTAGAATCCCATCAAAGGTGTCTTTCTGTCTCTCTCAACCCGTATTCAACCCCTTGACCAAGATAAAGGGACATAAGGGATATAAGCACAGGGACTACAGTGCATATAAACTCCACACACACACAGACAGACCTGAGGTGAGAATCAAACCCTTGACCCTGGAGATAAGAGGCCACAGCACTAACCACTACGCCACTACGCCACCACACTGCCTTACTGAAGATGAATAAATATTCATGTTTATACCTTTGAAGTCAACAACATTTAAATAATGGTTGCAAAATGAGTGATTTTCACTCTGCCTATAAATGACATCATGCTGGTAATTCACTTTTTTTAGTTCTGTTTTTACTCTTCCAGTAGTCAAAGGAGATCTCAAGAGCTACTTATAAACACCTTATTTCCATATTATTCCCACCTGCTACTTTGCATGTGATGTAATTCACACATAGATTACTCTATGTTAATCTTCTGCAACTGTCCACGTTTTTCCATGCACAATTTATCCCCTTATACATGCAAATTAGCCAAGTTATTTAGGCCTTTGGTAAATCAGGGACTAAGCGTTCAGTTCGCCTGCACATTTATCCTACTTATACATTTTTAATGCATTTTGTAAATACTTTTTTTCCCTCTAAATATCGGATTAAATCGGCACTAAAGTTTTGCTTTCTTGGATTGGACCTGAATACTCTTATCGCATATATGAATTCCTTTATTGGAATTCGTCCATGACTCCTAATCCCCACTATGACAATGAATAATAAATAAGAATTGAGCAACACCTTAATATCTGGGAAAATCCATACGTCATTAAAACCCTGGTTTATGTTTTCCATGTTGAGTACATCAGACTATGTGTCTCAAACTACTCATAAAACTCTAACTTATTTCAAAACTTTTTTTTTTTTTTTTAAACTTTCGAAACTCCTCAAATGCTTGGGTGGCTCCAAATGTGATCTGATCTTTGTTTAAGTCATAAAAATAAATATACCCTCTTGAAAGACAACATGAACAAGCCTACTATCACAGAGACATTGTGTAATGTCTGTCTAATCCTCCCGGCATTCCATACTAGGCACCCTGATGACTTAGGATAACAGGGGCTTTATCTGTCTTTACCCTGACTCCCAAGCAACCTGGCTGAGAACAGAGCGAATGAGCTAGCAACGACAGGCTCTCAGAGCTCTCCTAAACAACATGACAAGCTGCTTTTCAAAGTCCTCAGTCTGCTCAACCTCGAACAAGAGAATCACACAGTCATCCCGGGCCCGTCACAACGCTCCTACGTCTGTCAGTCAGTACGTACAAAAAGACCCGATTGAAACCATAGTGTCTGTGGGTATCCTCAAGTAAAACTTAACTTTTTCTGTGCCACTTTGCAGACTAGCAAACAAGAAAAAAAAAATACAGAACTGCAACAATATAGTCACGCCACTGAAATGTGCTACATTTCATAGCATGTGGTGTGTTTTACAGCTAGCAGACACACAATGTGGAAACGCAGACACTTTCTGAATTGTGTTTATTGATGCTTCTGTGTTTAGGCTACCTCGATAGCAGGTTGTTAACGGTGGTCTCACTATCTCACTTATCTAATGTGAATGATTTCAAGACAGAATTAATCACAGCCTAAAAACCCCCCGAAAAATCTAAGATTGGTTGTGAGACAAACACTGAGTCACACAATCCTGCGGCACAGACTCAGATTGACGTATGACGCCAGAGTAGATGCAAAACCAACACTAAAGTTAAGAGTCTATAGAGAGACTTTGGCATTTCAACACAGTGTTACGTTCCCTGGTGTACTTGTTTGTTCTTGGTAATTATTTTGTTTCTTTCCCTATCTGTTTCTTTGTCTTCTGTCTCTTTAAATGTATAGGCTCATCATATTGGTTGTCCGGGCTTCGCCAATCCTCCAATGGCCTTGGACCTGTTGTCATAAAAGGCTCCCTTGGCTTTGGTCAGTCGTCCTGCTTTCCGGCCAGCGGGCGACTGTCCATTTTGTGCCGATCGCGTTTATTTTTGGTTGAATTAAGCTTTGTTGCATTTAGTCTGTTTTTGGTCATTCGTTAGCCTGATTTTGCCTTTGTTTGTTCAAACTTTTGAACACTCTTGAAATATAAACACCTGCTACTGAATGACGTTTGTAATGAGCATAAAGCACTGCTTTGCTTGTCTAATCTAGCTTCGATTGTCACTTAAGTCTTGCTAAAATAACCAAGAGAAAGGAGACAGGGAAACTTGTAACTTAAACTTAGTTTTCTTTTGTTAATAATTGGTAGGGAGTGACAACCACCTTTGTATTTTGTTTTTATTAGTTAGAGTAGTTTAGTTTGTGCGTCGGATGCGCCGAAGCCTTCGGTTTTATTTCTACATTTTTCGTTTGGCAGTTAGATTATTTGGGTTGGGGGTTAGTTATTAGAATTCCTTTTGCTTTTGATAATTTTTTTCTTTTAGTGTCACTCAGTTTTTCTCCTTTTCTCTTTAATTTATCTTTTGGTTTACATTTTGAAATTGATTAAAATAAAATACTTTTGTTAAACTTACTCACTTGCCTCACGGATCTTCATGGTTTACCCCAGTGGCAAAGGCACCTCTCTTAGATGTTACCAACCATCCCCAATAACATCTAACACGTAACTTTAATTGGTGGCAGCGGTGGGATACTCATTTTTTACTCATATTTTAACTATGGAGATGCATTTCAGTTGGTTGTTATATAAAATCTGCAGTTCAGGTAAAAATGTGTTCAAATAAACATGCTTGATCCAAATGGCTTCAAATGTCCCTCATCCGCTCCTACTAAGACCTGACCTATAAATGACAAAGTCTGATGACTTTGAGTCTTGGGTGTTGGCTCATTGTGAACTCTACAGGTTCCATAAGCAGCATCATGCTGTCTTTAAGAAAAAGAAAAAACGCTTTCTCATTTCCCTCTTGTTCACATTTTTTTGCTTACGCTCACTAACGTGTGACAATTGACGCTTTATGTCAAGCCTCAAATGAAATCAGTTCCTTTTTTATCCTTTTAAAGATCATTGCACATAAAGTCAAAGCAGGTGACGTTCACTGACGTAACTAAAGCGTATGTTAGCTAATGTTGAAATGAAATCACCTCCCTGTTGAAGCTTGTCGCAATTATTACATAATCATGAAATTTGAGTGGATCTTCATTTTGTGAATTGATTTTGGTTCATTTAAATAGAAACATGATTATAAAGCTGTACTAAAGGACTTAGTGCATAAAATAAACCAACCCAAGTGGGTTTTTATAGCGATTCCTACATAACTTATACACTGTCTGGCCAAAATAAAAGTCGAACAACCTAGGATTTTGTTTGGATTCCCAGATATGGGTCCTGGAATATCAACATCAGTGAGCAACAAAGCATACTGTACAGCATGCTGATTACAGGGCTTTATTAATATTAACAGACAGTGTTGTGCATGAATATGCTAAAACCACTCAGTCCATTGCAAATACCTTTGTTTTTAAGTAAATGGTCAATTGAGTGGTTCAGATTACAACAAAAAAGGCAACATGAGAATCGTTAACATGCAGGGTGATGTACGTGAGCGGTACAGTTTTCTATTATTGCTTATAACCCCATCTCTATTTTAAGACAAACTAGTCAGAGATGAAGCGAAGCAGGTGAGGCTAAAGTGTAACATATTTCTGTTTTTTGTTAAAATGTCTTAATTTTGGAAAAAGCATCGTCCAGGGAGCGATTCTGAAGTCACGGTATCTGTATCGAAAAATTCTGAACGATATGAAGACCTAGGTGGAGCTGACTTATTTCCAGTGCTGTGTTGAGTAAAACTGCAGCAGAATCAGGTGTGATGTTCTGTTTTATCCCGACAGAAACTCAGAACAGAGATTCTCTGTGTGCGAGAAGGCACACGTGTGTCATTCTTTACATCCTAACCATAGCGCTTGTGAAAGTGTGCATTTCATTTATTTTAATTATACTTACGAGGATTTTGAATTTTTTTTCAATTTTCACATATATGAGCCTATTAAATGTTGCACCTTAACTATTAAAACTAATCTTTTGCTGTACACAATGTTGAGCGTTTCTAACTTCTGTCTACTCCTTACAGGTATTAAAATAATCTAACTTTTTTTTCAAGCCGAGGGGAAGTGAAAATTATGAAGCTATGAAGATTGTGGTAGCAGTAACAGGAAGAATTTTAAACTTCTTTCACCACGGAATAAAACTGTGAACTGCTCAGTGCTTCACTGTCCTTTAATGTGCCTACTTGTACTGTCTAGTGATGTTTGTAGTCTGGTTATGTGCGAGGTGGGCAAAGTACACAAATCCTGTCCTTGAGTAAAAGTATAGATACCATAGGGCAAAGAATAAAAGTATAGAAATTTACATAAGAATCTAAAGTACAGGGCTTGTATTAGCTCATGGTAGGCTTTTTCATGATTAATAAAATCTCTCCCTCTCTCTATCTCTGCTTTCCAAATATGAACAAATCAGCTTCACTTCTGATTTCAATACCTGCTACATTATTTGACGTCATTATAAAGGCAAGCTGCGCAATTACTCCTAATCAGCAGGTGGGGAAATTCCCACTACAAATACCACCCGCCACTGTCGTTAAGTAAAAGTACAGATATATGCTGTATTTTGAGCGGAGTAAAAGTGAAAAGCATCCTCTAATAAAACTACACAAATAAATACAGATACTGTATGTGAAATATACACTATTACACCTAACTACAATAATGAAGTAAATGTACTCAGTTACCCCATACCTCTGGTTACTGTATGTGGAGTAATAATGCTTATTTTATGTAGCACTGTGGTCCAGGGAGGATATTGTTTCATTTCACTGTGTGTTGTATTTAGTTGGGGAAAAAAAAAAAAAAGTTTGACTTTGACCTTGATCCTCCAAAAAGAGCCGGAAACTGTGGCTTGGAATAGAACAATCATATCAGCTCATTGCCACACCAAAAAGGGGAAGAAATATGAATTTCTAAATGAATAACAACACAGATACATAACCTATCAACAAAATGCCTTTAAACCCAATTAACTTCACTTTATAAGACCCAATTTACTCCACAGTTCCACTAACGTCAATAACCCAGTAAGATTACCCATAACAGGCTCATTCCATATGAATGCTGTAAATCATCAGAGTTATCCCAATGGGAAATAAACATCTACTGCCCCTGACATCCTGGAGCAGCATGGCCTATTCAGATTTTCTTTTTTTTTTCAACCAGATCTACAGCACAAGAGCAGATATTTGTTTATGTACTAAAACTGTAGAGTATGTCAGAATCTGCCATTATATGACTATATTATTATACACACACACACACACACACACACACACACACACACACACACACACACACAAAAAAGTTATGAGACTAAAGAATATGAAACTGCATCTAGACCACCAGATGGACTTGCTCAGTGTGAATTGTGTCCTGGTGTGGCAGCTTCTGCTTATCGTTGTAATGTTCAGTGTGTCGTGGGAGTATATGGAGATATCCAGTTGCTGCTGCTTTTGTTCGCAGTACTCACCGAGACTGAGGTCTTGTGCTCTGTCCTCCTTGGAGATGTGGACACAGGGCTCTGGGGGAGAAAACATTATGAATTTTCAACTCCCCTTCATAAAAGGAATTCAACTTGTGCTTTAAAGTCTTGCCACATGTCCTTTGTTAACATGATGATCACGAGGAGGGTCTGTTAGGAGGTTCGTCCGTGATGAACCGTCACAAAGCCGTCATTTTCATCCAAACATTCAAATTCTCAAGTAGGGCAAAGTTTCCAAAAAAACACTATGTTCAAATCTGTTGGCTTTGCAATGCTGTAATGATTTGTGCTTATTATAATTATACATAAGTCATACATGAGCACTACCCAAAGCTCAAAGTAATCTACAAATGTATTCAGCATCATGCATTGTATCCACACAAAAATGTGAATAAACTGTCTGTAATTGTTCACTTTTCGTGATATTAAATTTGAAAGACTTTCTTCAAGCGTTAGTGAAACACTAGGATAAGTGCCTTAGTGTAGCAGGGGATTATATAGAGAAATAAAGGCAGGTTTTACTGTGTTCTGTTATTCTGCACAATCAAAAGTCCTGGTTTGATTTTTAACACTCACTGCCAAAAAAAAAATACAATTCATGTGTGATTCCTCGTGCTCCCAGAACCTCTTTCACAGATTGAGTCTTGGAATAAGCCTGTGCCATCAGTGAAGAAAAACATCCATAGATGTGATAAACCGATAATTCCATACATTCAGGTCACCAGCTAACTTCATTTTATTGCCACTTACTGTAACATTTCTGAGCAACTGAAGCAACCCCAGATCATAGAGGCTTGTACTGTGGCCACTATGCATGATGGGTGCATGGCTTTTTGTGCTTTCCTTGACCCTGATGTGAACCATGACATTTTTTTCCCATTGATCTTATATTCTTTATGCTCTCTAGCAAATTGAAGCATTTTTTCCTGATTAATCTCACTAACAAGTGGTTTTCTTATGGCCACACAGCTGTTTAGTCCCAATTATTCCCAGTCAGTTCTCATTACATTTTGTCTACGGAAATGCTCTTACTACTACTTATACTATTTAACATAGGTATGTTTTTTATTGTTAGTTTTCTTACCAATTTCACCAAGTGTTTAAGAATCTTAAAAAAGATCTAAAGCGTTTAAGTCCTTTCATGAATTTTTTTTCCGACCACATTTGTTTAACAAAGGTGACGATTTAGCGCTATCATTTTAGGTTTTGATAATGTGTTAAGGGGTTATTAACCCCGGTCCAGTAATTTCTTTACTGGATGCAGCCCAATAATTTGAACCATTCTCAAATGGTGACTTTTTGTGGCCAGGCAGAAAAACCCAATTTTGGATACATTTTTTTTCTTCTGGCTTTTGGCCAGAATTCAACCACTGACATCGGATGGGGTTTCCCAGACTATATCATGGGAACAGTAACAACACAGAGTCTCTTCCTGTCTAGGTTGGATACACTTATAGAGGATCTTGGTTACTGCCTCATGCTGAACATTTTATACTACCTTATACTGTATGTCTATAGTGGGTTGCAATATACTGTGACACTACAGCGCTCCTGTTTCTCAATTCTCATTAGTGACAATGTGTGCAATTATAACGCAATAAACAGTACGCAATTCCCAGGTTTCAGATGAATGTTCTGCTAATTCTAAACAAAGACTGGGGGAAAAGGTCATTCATTCTGTCATGCTGTTCTATAATGCTCTGGACTTAAACCAGAGGATTAAGCGCTCATTTCCTTAGTGCTCTTAACGTCTGCCTCACAGGTACTCTATCTGTTGTGTGTAAACCGTTTTGTAATATTTCCGAGTGCTGATGAAAGAGCGTTTTCGTAAGTTTCAGCTTAAGCAGAGATGGGCGTTGGTTATGCAGTTAAATAAAGAAGCAGATATCTTGCAGATCAGTCCTACCTGTTGATCTGTGTTGGCCTTCTGTTTTGGTACGTGTGACTGCTCCGTCTGATGCAATGGGCCACTGCTGCCATGAAATCCATTCACTGGAAAGAGACACAGTGGAAGAAAGTGAGTTTCGTGAGCCAAGGAAGGGGAAATGAGCTATTCATATAATCATGCTGCTTTTGATTTCAGGAAAAAGGTCAGGTTCTGAGTGACTCAGAACCCTGCTAATGAAATTCACAAAACGAATGTTTACGTTCACGACCGAAGGCATGACGAGTTCAAAACAGACGCGCCAAAAGTGTTTGGAGGAGAGTTATTTTTCTGTGGTATTTTTATTCTCTCAACATTTTCACGGCACCTTCCTGTGCTGCGTTCAATTTCAACATCCTCGCCAGTATTTTTAGGACTGAAAGAAAAGCACATGTTGTGATTGTGCTTGAAAACACCGCTCCATTCTATCAGAACAGAAGGCGGGTAGGCGCAAATGTCACCCTCTCAGGGGACTTATTTAATCTTCAAAAACAACACAGAGCACAATGTATACACGGTCGTAACCCGGCAATGGACGGTCAACCAGATATACGAGAGAGACTTTTGCTCAAATTTTTTGCGCGTCAATCAAAGTGCCTGACAAGTATGTGTGGATCCTCATGCTCAGCCCAAAAAGAAAACAGCACGTGCTCATGAGTGGTGAAGTCGCTAATAAGACACATCCTTATGTGGAGCTGTCCTCTTCCTAAACACATTAACAGTTTCCTTCCTCCATTTATACCGAGTGACACTGATCTCTCAGGGCTGCATTTCAATTGCATTAGTTTCTGCACAGCAGTTGCGACATTTTTAATTGCATGTAAATTCTATTATCTCCCCACTAAATAAAGGAACAAAAGGGTTCATATTTCCTGCACTTTTGTACCAAATATAGACTCACTGGCCACTTTATTAGCAACCTGCTCATTCATGTTATTAAGTCTGAAAATCATCATCATCATCATGAAGTCAAGGAACAAGAGCTGCATGTTCACCTTAAACATCAGAATAGGGGGAAATTGTGATCACTGTGAGTTTCACTGTGTGTGGGGGTTTTTTCTTTTTTTTTTTTTTTTTGGTGCCAGATGGGCTGGTTTGAGCATTTCAGAAACTTCTGATCTCCTGGGATTTTCACTCGCAGCTCTCTTTACATAGAATTGTGTGAAAAACACCTAAATAAAATCCACTCTTTACAATTGTGGTGAGCAGAAAAGCATCTTAGAATGCACAACACGTCCAACTTTGAGGCGGACTGGTTTCAACAACAGAATACACATCAGGTTTTACTCTTTTAATAGAAGGACAGGCGATCCTGGACTGGACCTAAACTGGATGGATGAACATGACCTGGTCTGATAAATCTCAATTCCTGCTGATGCACACAGATATTAGGAAGAAACCTTGAGAGGAACCAGACTCAACAGGGAACCCATTCACATTTGAGTGATGATGGATAGGAGGAATTGTTTTGCAGTCATACTGTGTGTTAGGCAGCTGGAAGTTCACTATAAGTTCAATATGAGTTTGGGCTGGTGCTTGTGTGTGTAACAACCGATTAAATTTCACTTTAGTGATTAGTATTGCTGACTACATGCATCCCTTTATGGCCACAATTTACCCATCTTATAATGGCTACTCTCAGTAAAATAATGCACCGCGTTACAAGGCTGAAGTCGCCTGGTTCAATAAACATGACAATGAATTTGAATCCAGAGCGCCTTTGGGATGTGTTAGAACTGCACAACTGTGCAGCAGTTATGTGATGCAATCATGTTAACATAGACCAGAATCTCAAAACAATGTTTCCAACACTGTGTCCTGGTGGGAACTGGGTGGGGTAGGACTGCTGCTAAGATTTAAGGCTGCTCTGGGAGCAAAGGGCTTGGCGGATAGAGGGGGTGAGGAGATTAGTAAAGTGCTCCTAGTAAATTATGCCAATGTGAATTTAGTCTATATGTGGCTAACATGATAGAGTTTCATGTAAAAATGAGTTTCTCCATCAAGGCTGTTTAAAGGCCAGGGGAATCTATAACTATTGCATTTATCATTACAGCTTAATCACACATCCCAGAGTGACAAAGATCACATCAATGTGCTGACTCTATTTATGGCATTGTTTATTAAACCACAGGAGATATATAAGTCACCAAAGTAAGTGACATAAAGTCACCAACGCAGAAGTTTAAAATAGAGCGTTAATCAAAACTTGGCCATCTTTAGGGACTCGCAGTGTGGGTGCGTGTGTGTGGGAGGTTGGTGAATAATAAGAATAAAAGGGAAAGAAGGTTAATACAATGCACTACATTTACAAAACCACTATCATGGAAATCATGCATTTATTTATGAAAAAGTGTATATTCAGTCACCTCCAGAATTGTTGCCAGTCGCCATGAAAATGAGCAAAACTGAATATATACAGTACAATGAATAAAACATGTAATATTTCTGTAAACTTAATATATGGGCAGTATTTAAACATTTTAAAAACATTTGAATAAAAAAAAATATTAAAGTATTTGCATTTTTTAGGCAATACATGAGCTTCAACACCATTTTTTGATTGAAACTCCCACTGGCACTGGAGTGAATGGCATTCCTGAATATTGAACACTTGGAGACACTTTTGGAGAGAATTTGAGCCACTCCTTCATAACTGTTCTGTTTAATTTACAACAAGGGGTTTAATATACAGTACTTTAAATCCAGAAACATTGCAAAACCCTAATTTCTAGATTTATATGTTGATTTGGATGCATGTTTGAAGTCATTATCTTCTGTTTTTGGTAGAGCCCTGCAGAGCCACACCCGATGGGCAAGAGCTTCCCAGGTGGCACAAGAGAAACTTATGTAATACTGGGCATAATGATTTGTATTGTAATGTCATGACTGATCAGTGTAACTCGACAACCCAAATTTCGAAAAAGATGGGACATTTTTTTTTTTTTTTTTTTTTTAATTTGAGTGAAGACTAGAAAACTTTTAAATCACATGAGCCAATATTTATTTCACAATAGAATGGGGAAATTTTTCACTTTTATGCACAAAATGCACATTTCGAATTTGACGCCTGCTACAGGTCTCAAAAAATTTGGGACAGGGGGCATGTGTCCCATGGTGTAGCATCTCCTCTTCTTTTCAAAACAGTTGATGTCTGAGCATTGACGTTATGGAGTTTCTGGAGTTTTGGTGTTGGAATTTGGTCCCATTCTTGCTTGATAAGGTTTCCAGCTGCTGAAGAGTTTGTGGTCGTCTTTGATGTATTTTTCATTTTGTTTAATGCGCCAAATGTCCTCTATACAGTAGGTGAAAGGCCTGGACTACAGGCAGGCCAATTCAGCACCTGGTCTCTTCTACTACAAAGCCATGCTGCTGTAATAGCTGCTATATATGTGGTTTTGCATCGTCCTGCTAAAAAAACACAAGGCCTTGTCTGAAATAGACGTCATCTAAAACGTTCATATACCTTTCAGCTTTCATAGTGCTGACTAAAACATGCAAGCTGCCCATTTTTTGTGCACTTATGCACCCCCATACCATCAGAGATGTTTGCTTTTGAACTGAACGGTCTCCGTCCTCTTTAGCCCAGGGGACACAAGAATGTCCAAGAATGTTACATTTGAACTCGTCTGTCCGTAGAACACTTTTCCACTTTGAAACAGTCCATTTTAAATGAGCCTTGGCCCACAGGACACAACGGTGCTTCTGGACCATGTTCACATATTGCTTTGTTCTTTTGGCATGATAGAGCTTTGGTTAGTATCTGCAGATGGCACTGCGGAGTGTGTTTACCGGCAGTGGTTTCTGGAAGTATTCCTGGGCCCATTTAGTAACGTCAACGACACAATATAATATGATAAATGATGCAGTGTCATCTCAGGTCCCCAAAACTATGGGCATCCAATAACGGTCTTTGCTCTTGTCTCTTACACACAGAGATTTCTCCAATTTCTCTGGATCTTTTGATGATGTTATGCACTGTAGATGATGAGATTTGCAAAGCTTTTGCCATTTGACATTGAGGAACATTGTCTCTCTCACAGATTGGAGAGGCTCTGCCCATCGGTACTTCTGAGAGACTCTGCCTCTCTAAGACATCCCTTTTATAGTTAATCATGTTACAGACCTGATGCTGAGATGTTCTCCCAGCTGAATCTTTTCAATATTACTTGCTTTTTCAGCCCTTATTTGCCTCCGTTCCAACTTGTTTACGACCTGTAGCAGGCATCAAATTTGAAATTAGCTCATTTAGTGGATAAAAGTGTTAAATTTCTCAGTTTAAACATTTAGGTTTTCCATGATCTATTGTGTATAAAATATTGGCTCATGTGATTTGAAAGTCTTAGTTCTTATTTTATTCAATTTTTAAAAAACGTCCTAACTTTCCAGAGAAATTGGAGAAATCTCTGTGTGCTCTGGAGTCACCATATTTTGAGTATAAGGTGCTTTTCCTTATGTCCAATCCACTGTGTAGTCATTTAAAGGGGACACAGATGGGCCCCTCATATTTGGCCCATGCCCATAGGAACCAAAGGCCAGCCCGTCTGAAGATAGCTTCGGTTTTCAGTTGAATACAAAGCAATCCATGACTTCAGCATTTGTGACTGCAAATGAAACACCTTTTACTAAACAACCGCTAAGGTTCAAACCACAGCTAAAATTTAACCTCAGGAAATTAAGTATCAGGGGTTCCTGTGTAATTCGGATATAAACCCTCCAGGTCACAATGTTCTAATGTTTTAAATACACTGTTTACTTGCCATCAGAACCTTCAGTTTCAGAGCGAAACCTTTATGAATTTAAAGTTGAAGTCCATAACTGAAATGAATTTACTTTCTTGTAAATGTTTGAACTACCATCTAAATCCTGAGAAGAGATGTTTTGTAAGGAAATCATACCCACCCGCTGGTAAGGAGTTCTTGTGTCGCAGTAACGTTTTGGGTGTCCCAGGAACACTGGAAGGCCTTTCCCATGTAGTCTCTGCAACAAAAGGGAGAATGGTTGAAAGTTTCAGAAAGAGTGCTGTGATGGATCTGGAAGTGCACTGTAGCTAAAGCAATCTGGATCATTTAATCCCCTCTAAAAAAAAAAAAAATCCTAATTTGCACAGCTTTAATTAACTTGCGTACTAGGATTGAGAGGGATAGATTAAAGATCGGCTTTCAAAATAAACAGTGGTCGTGCTAGTTAACACTGGCTCAGATATCTCCAGTACACAAACCGACGCAGGAGAATTAACACTGGAATAACTTAACAGCCAAAGTGCAACAGGACTGACGATGTTATCTATGGGGCTTTGTGCAGAGCTTTGACGTGCGTCTCTTTCAGCGGCCGCCAATGGAGAAAGCGAAGCCCATCAGTTTAGAGCAAATGGCATGCATGAAGAAGAGATTTGGCAGTATGAGTTCAAGATCTTCCCAAAATGGATTACTGTGTCATCAGAGGGCATTCATCATACGACTTTTCCTCGTTTACGCGTCTTTGAGTTTGTTCGTAATGAGGCAATCGATATTATGAAAGGCATCAGCTAAACTGGTGATGATAATGTAATTGCCTGCAGACTGCTAATGTAGAGGAGACATGTTTCCTTCTCATAAACGTCAATAATGTTATGTAAGTCTAATTAGCATGTCAACGATGCCCTTCTGATTAGGTTTATTCTGTCTGCTAATGCGCAACCGATCCTAAAACGTTCCTCCCGTCACTTTCCTCCGTCTGACTCGAATATCAATGGGTCCGCTTTAGATACTGTGGGTATTCATCATGATAAAATCGAAGCATAGAAAAGACGAAAGTCTATGCAGAATCAGTCAGTGTCTTTGGAAATGTAATGAAAGACTAAAGAAAAATGCACGCAGATCATTTAATAATCTGCGACTCAGAACTGGTTACCAAGCAACAAGCATCTGCACTAAACATACGTCCTGCAACAAGACAGCAGGACGAGACTCCACGCTGATGTCCTCCGATCTCTCTCTCTTTTTTATTTTTTTTTAATTAAAGTGATTTTCTACAACAACATGGAGGATATCATGTACATCTGATCTATAAGGAAGATAAGGAATATGTTGTAAATATTGCCCTAGTTCTGTCTAGTTATGAAGTCCATCTTTTATTTATCGCCATCTGTAACAGCCTCGGCTGTGGCGCCTGCTGTTCCCGTCTCCCAATTCACTCTTGCATTACCTTCATTTCTCGGTGATCCTAAGTAATTTCAACATCTGACATTTTTTAAAATTGTGTGTCGTTTACTGTAGCATTTGTTTTGTCTATGGAGCAGCCTAATTATTTATAAGTAGAAAACTTAAATTTTATGTAATTCAAAGCCAAGTTTCCTTCATAAAGTTCAAAATCACAAGCTTTTCCCAGTTTTCTTTTTCATCTTTCCTAATCCATAACTCCCTTTAGCGATAGACCCTATATTAATAGGACAAACTCCCCAAAGGTATGGAAAGGAAAGGAAAATAAGGGATGCATTCATGCTGACCCTACGTATTAGTAATATCGTACATCCCATTAATACCTTGCTCATTTACACATACTCGTATGAATAAAAATACATCCGATTCCACGCAATGCTTTTTTGTTTCATACAATGACCAGACAATGCAAAATGAAAACAGTCTGGACTTATGATTAATAATGGCTATCAATACAAAGCGGACTGCAAACTATCAAGTAGAGCAGATACATCATCTTCCTATAATAACAGATAACAACTCTTAAACAAATAGCAGCTCTTAAATAAGGCACTATGAGTTCTTGACAATAAGGCATTCTGATACAATGAAAACTAAGAAAAGTATTTTCAGGCTCTGTAAAACATTTAAATGGTGCAAGCGTAGTACAGAATACGTCCATGAGCCCACGCAGTCGTTCCCCTAAACATTCAGCGAATGGAACCCCTGATCCTTAAAAACTAACAGATAACTTGCCACCAACTTACAGAAGACGTGCATCTGGCAGTGGGAACTGTACACACAATCATTAACACGTTACAGGAACTAACTGGGATTTACTGCCACATTCCCATACAGTACTGCCCTCCCTCCAAGCCATTTCCACATGTTTGGGGCCTTAAAGGAGTTCCTGGGAGGCCAGCAGTCCGATCATGGCTTTGGTATGCTGAGTGTACTTACTACCTTAATGGTATTAATAAGCAGTAATAAAACGCAGGGATAATTGCATTAGTGCAGAGAAATAAAGGGAGTTTTTATTCTCATAACTGTGTTCTGATATTCTGCACAAGCCAAAGTCCCTGTGTGACTTGAACGGCCCTCGTATGTAGGTTGCTCAGATTGATATTACTATTGTTTCCGGTTTCAGTAAATATAGCTGTCAAAAAAGTACTAGTACTTATTACTCAGTTTCAAAACATATTTCTCAGGAAAAGGTCTTGGCAGGGACATTCCGGGATGGGCGGTTCATGGTACTATGGGCATGCAAAGGTTGATAAAAAGGGCAAATAACAGAAGAGCACTTGTAGATCCGATCAGTATATAACTAAACAACTTGGCCCGAATGTTTGGATCCACGGACAATTTTTCCTTTTATAAAATTTGATATTTAACATTTTAGCTCACACCAAAAATGGCTAACAATAAAGGACTCAACTGAACCTGACCTCTCAGTCAAACCAACACCACTTAATCTTTTGTGTGTGTGTGTGAGTTTGTGTGTATGTTGGGGATTGTCGGAACTAATACATAATTCTTGCAGCAAAAGAGGAAATAATTTCTGCAGATCATCACATCTCGTGCATTAAGGACTGTTCTGGCATTCACCATACACACAACTGCTGATGAGCCTTTGCTGTAATCCATCCTTTATTTATTTGCCTATGCATCCAGCCTTTCGGGCCACCCAAATTCAATTTTGAACTCTCTGTCCAGGCTTTTTTTTGGCAAGTGCAATTTTTCTCTCTGTCCTCCATGACGTTTGTCCAATACAGGGACGTTGTGGCATGATGGGTATAAAAACCAGGGCAGTCAGCCACTTAACCAGAAAGCTGCTACACAGAACAGGAAGGAAACCACACAGCACAACACCCCCACATCACACTATACCCATCGTGTCTCCACGGTAACTAAACAACACAACACAACATAACGTAAGGCACGCTGACATGAGACCCTTAGAAACCATATTTCTAAACCTAAACACGGTTTGTTGTGATATGACCCATAAGGGGTTTTCTTCATGGTTTACAGAATGTGTTTCCTCAACAAGTAAACCTTGTACCGGGGATGTCTTCTAGCAGTGATGGAACACAGACTAAACAAATTAGTGATGTAGGCAAGTTATAGTAGGTGTGTTCCACTACATTAATCAGTTGGGGGATTTGTGTGAGTGACTGGTAGGAATTCATATAAATTCTTGTTTACACATTAACAACTTTAGTGAGCGATGGGGAATCAGCTTTATAGGGACCAGCTGAGACACTGAAACTGAGACAAGCTCAAAGCAACAGGAACCAAAAGACTATAGCTTTCTCAAATTAAGATCTACCGATGGATGAGATTTCATTATTGTGCGTTCTCTCTCATAATCTCTAGGCGCTAAATTCTCATGAAGTGACATTTTAAACAGCAAACAATAGTAGTTGCTTAGATTTAATTTATTTGTAGTTACCGATTCTAATTCTTCAGTTTGTAAAGCCCCCAACAACACATGACAATATATTGTATAATGCTGATATTTAAAAAAAACAACAAAAAAAAAACAGCTTAAAAAGTACCCATGTAGCATCACTGTCAAGCTGCCTCGTTAAAGAGTCAGCTAGCTAGCTAGGCATATTATGGGACAACTGGGAAGTCAAAAATTTGGGGGTGACTTTAGACAGCAGTTTAAACTTTCAGACACACGTTGACTCGGTTGTCAGGGCAGGCTTTTTTCATCTTCGCCTCCTCGCAAAGGTCAAACCCTTTTTGAATCGGAGCGATCTGGAGAAAGCCATTCATGCTTTTATTAGTTCCACCTGAGTTACGTAACAATACGGACCTCCCTTCGTTTAAAGCAAAGCTCAAGACTCGCTTATTTAGAATGGCTTTTAATATTTTATAATTTTATGGTTTTATTCAAAATTTTATGATTTTGTTTTATTTTTTATTATTATTATTCTAATAATTATTATTATTACTACTACTATTATATTTTTCATTTATATTTTTCATTTATTTATTTATAATTATGTGTTTTATTTTGTTTTTGCATTTTTATTTCTATTTTTATTGCCATTTTATTGTAATTTTTAGTGCTGTGAAGCACTTTGGTTCAACTTAGGTTCCTGTAAAGTGCTATATAAGTAAATGTTGATTGATTGGTTTATCAAAGCAGAATGTACTGCTAACAAGTTAGTTAGCTTGTACTTCTTACTCTCTCTATAATATAGAAAGTTATTTCTCCTCCTGAAGAGAAAAACTTTGTGATCCATTTAGGCCGTGATGTGAGTTTTTGCCGGTTTTAAATATTTTGTGCAGCGCAACCATAATTTGCCACAATGGCACCCTGGTTATAATTCTATGCGGTCTAGAGAGAACTGACTGGCCGAGCTCTCTCAGCGGGGAGAGATGAAAGGTATTTTGTGCTCCCACATTAATCACGGCTCTACAGCCAATCAGGGGCGTCTGTGACCTCGCGCATGCGGAAGGAGCGGCTAGCGCTTTCCTCCGAGTGTGTTACTCCGCCCCTAATGGTGCGTGAGCAAGCAGTTCGAAATGATGCGGTCGGCTGACGTCACGCGGTTCGGAGGAAACACGCGATAGTCCCTCCCGGCTGAGTGGTAGTGGTAGCCTTAATGTGGGAGCCCCCTAGTGACGGGGAGGAATTGGCCACAACTAAATTAGGGAGAAAATCTGGAAAAAAATAAAAAAATAAAAATTAATTCTATGCTAGGAGAAATACTAGGAAGTCATTTATACATTCATATAAGTAGTCATTCAGATTACTGTTACACGGTTTCAGCTACATGCATGCGGTCATTTCGAAATCTTCAGATTTTACTTTCGCAAAGATTAGAATGACTCAAGAATAAGCATACAGTAAAAATGTGAATATGGAGAGTCAGTAGTGAGAATTAAATCCTGACTAATACTGTTCTCAGTCCAGATCCTCAATTAGTCATCTTGAGAATGTACAGATGGATGTCTTTTGGGTGGAGAAAGAGGATGTAGGACAGTCCACTGAGAAACAGACACAGTGCTGATTGTTTCAGAGCGATGTGTGGAGACAGAAGGAGATATCTTGAACAAGGCTGTGATCTAATGACACCGCCCTGTACCATCTTCACATACTCAAACTGTACAGCAATGCTCGGGGGACGACAATATAGGCGGGCGTAGGGTTTATTAATCTCCAAAAATAAGGTGCTGCAAAAAGTGGCATGTGTAGCGTGTGGGGCTTATACTGTAATATACAGTAAGGAGCATTAAAGTTAAACCAGGAAATTTGATGGGGCAAATACATACTGTATGTATGCATATATATTCTCTACAGTATATAATTCCCTGCTACACTAATGCACGTCTCCCAGAGCTTCACTAGTGCTTGGATACAATCAAGGTAGAAAGTTTTCCCAGTTTGCCAGAGGCATAATCGGATTGCATGCTTTATGTCTGAAACACTGGCCTGACCACTGATATTCAAGTATAAGGCGTTCCACTCTCTTTTAATGTTAAGAGGAAGAATGGAGTGTCCCGCGAGTCTCCTCGTCATTCATGGACGTACGGCATTCTTTAAACGGCTTTCTTTGCAACATTCAAATGTTTTAACCCTAGCTAACAGTCTCATCATCGTATGTGTTTGAAGTCTCCTATAAATGCCACTCTGTTTTATTACGAGAAATTCCATCACAAATCATGGTTTGACTTGAATGCCCCTTGTATTTAACCCCCTCCCCCATATTCTCCCCTATGTGGTGAATTTTAAGCTGAACTTCAGTCTGAACTGGAGCATTTGTCAGTGTATTGTAGTTGAATACATTCAGATGCGCTCACCGTTGCTTACAGTGTTGACGTAGTACTTGCATCCCTGTGGTGACATGTAACACTTCCAGTCTTTTGGCAGCGGGGTTTGGTAAGGATCCTCACCAGGCAGCACACTCAAGGAGGCAGATTTCTGAATGAACAAGCCAAAGAATCATGTCAAGTCATGGTATGACCAAAAATATGATAATACAGCAGATAACACTAACAACTTAGTATTTCATTTGTTTGGGTATTATATTACTTATTACTCATCATCATTATCATTATTCTTCAAATGGCATTCCAACAATATAATAAAATCAATTATGAGCAAACGACATTCTGAACTATTCTTCATTTCATTAGGCATTCAGAAACAAATCAAATAAAACTGAACCAGGTCATAACAACATATTCATGACCCCAAAATATGACTTGAATAAACCTTTTGAATACATGATGCAATAGAAATAATGGACACAGTTATACACCCCGCTGTATGATACTCTAACAGTGTCACTGAAACCTAAGAAGCCTAATCACAGGCAATAATTCCTGAAGTGAAGCGCAGTCTGGAATTTCCTCGCTGTAGTTCCCTGCTGTCTGGACTCGGCCTCTGTAAAACCCTCGCCGCATTTCAGCTGTGGTATTTTAGCAAAGTTTTTCTAAAGCTTAGCTCATAGAGGTTTTTCCCGCCCGCACATTTCCATAGTCAGGAATGCTGGAAATGTAAGAGGCATGCTCTCCCATCCAAAACACCACACGAAAGTACATATATAGCATCTATAGGGAGAAATGTAAGCCTTACACACATTATTTAACATCATTACTTAATCACAAATCTCCAGTGGTCTCAAAACCAAATCATTAACTTCTTAATGTGTTAAAACTTTGCTACTTTCAGCTTCCTCGTGAACGACTGAAGTGAGAAAGATCAGGAGTCCTGATAAAGAAAACCTTCCTAGCAACAAAACTAATGAGACACAACAATTGGCTGTGATATAATACTTAGTATACAGTAGTAATATGGAAACTTCCCCATTTAGTATTTAATGTATTAGTATTAGTCATTTAATTTCTGTTTGATGTAAAAGGGGGGAAGGGGCAAGAAATACAGTCATGCAAATGTTATATGGAGACATTAAAAAGAGGAAAGTGGCCCCTTGCATGGTGCATGCTCTAGACTAAAGTACAGGGGTGGGTTCCTGTGAACACCGGTAACCAGGCATACATTGTTCTGAACAGTGGTAAATAGGGATTAGTTATTGTGAACAGTTATGATCAGGGATTAGTTGTTGTGAACTGTGATACAGGGAGTAGTAGTTATGAACAGTGAGTAACAGGGATTAGTTGTAGTCATCATAGTCATCAGTGGCAAATGGATTGGTTGTTGTGAACAGTGGTAAACAGGAATCAGTTGTTGTGAATGATGGTAACCAGTGATTGGTTGTTGCAACTATAAATGCAAGCAAGTGGGACTTTTACACGCCAGTAGTGAGTCGATTGAGCCTGTATAACCAGTAGCTGTGACATGAGCTGGAAAGTGGTATTAAAGGCGGGAGTGCATGCCATAGACTTCGGACTTGCCTCTGTACAGATGTTGTGCACCATACTTTGTTACAAACCGAATTAAACATTATACTGGCATGTGCGAATAGGGTCAGTCACTTACATCCCCTTCACTGAAAGCTCATCTTCCAAACAGCTGATCCTGATCTAAATCTTTTTCAGATCTCCCAGGATAGACTGTCAGACCAGTCTGGGTAAATACTATTTATCTAATGAAGAGGACACATGGTTTCCACACCCAAAGCTGGAGAAAATATACAGTACGTCACAGCAATTGCTTGCATTCCACTGTTATCCTGCTGGGAAAGTAAGCAATCCCCAGTCAGGGAAAGAATGCTTCAAATACCTGAACACACTGACGAGGCACGAAAATAATCTTAAGCTTTGATCATTTCATTTTTAGAGACTTGACTTGACAGTTATTATTTACAGCATTTCCATGGAGACACAGACAGTATCTGTAACAGAGAAGCGTTTGTGGTCACTATAACTGACCAGATAAAATCATTACAAGCATAAACAGAAGCATGCAGTAGATATAAACAGTATCTTACACTGTATTTTCTTCTTTCAATATAAAAATCACAACTTTTATATTTAAAAGCATATTCGTAATAAAAATGATATTTGTACAAAAAATTGCTTAACACCTTTTCAGCAATTTTGCTAAGAATCACTACTATCGCTCTTTTCCAGAGTTGCATTAACCCGAGCTGAAAGTTTCAAGATTTACAGGAGAAGTCCTGCTGCAGCATGCTGGTTCCTCATGCATGTGTGAGTCAGGCTTTCCTGAGCCAAACAGAGATCTTTTAACATGTACACAGCACATGATTTTCCATCATTATGAGTCCAACATCCGTATAAAAAAAGATCATGTGTGGGTCAACCAGGATGGGGAACTCAACAACATGCTGAATAATTAAACAGTATAGCAAGTAAGAGTGCTGTTGTGCTGAATATCAGCACGGTATGAGTCAGCTTTTAGCACAAGGCCAGAGGCTGACTAACTTTTATATAAGAGTTTTATTAACAAGAAATTAACTTCAAGTAACTGTAATTTCAGACAAGTATTCTGTTTATCTTTGCTCTGACTGACAGCCCATAATAAAGGATGGAATTAAACAAACTATTGCTAGGACTAGACGGACTGGCCCGTAGGTGCCCATGATCCTGTCACCAGTTTACATACTTATACAGTACTTATAATCATTGTTGATGTGTTAGTGCTTTGTGGTGGGATACTCCTGAAGGCAATAGCTGGTGGAGCGGAAAGTTATAGAAAGTAAGACTCATACTCG
Organism: Clarias platycephalus; assembly: GCA_030068275.1. Taxonomy (NCBI): domain Eukaryota; kingdom Metazoa; phylum Chordata; class Actinopteri; order Siluriformes; family Clariidae; genus Clarias; species Clarias platycephalus. Next base: position 8,590,229 of record JAQQZT010000006.1, read on the forward strand.
GGTTTCATAACCAGTCACCTGTTTTTTTTTCTGGTCAGGACAATTTGTCACAATGATTAGCATGCTCTGTTTGGGTTTAAAGTGCTAAATACTTGCATTTGTACAGCTGTGAGTTAAATAACACATAAGAGATATGCCAAGCAGGGTTGCACGATTTTATTTCTTTTTAAATCATGCCACTATGATGTAGCCCTTAAAGCTCTTAGAGCATTTTAGCCATTATTTGTTTTGCTGTTTTTTTTAAATAAACGTACAGTGTACAGTATAGAGCTCAGGATTTTATATCCTTTTTTTCAGCAAAAAATAGGCAATATAATGAACTGAATTTGAGCTCATTTTAACCAACTTCCCCAAACACGACAGAGCGAAAAATTGGATCTGGAACTGGGTCACAAAGGCAAATAAATAGCACAAATACACACAATCACAAGTTTCTATGGTTGTCTTCAGTTGTTTCTATGACCACAAAATAATAATAATAATAATAATAATAATATGCTAATTTTATGAGAGCTACATTTATGCAACTTCCTTCACATTTTTTGGTAATGCAAAAATTGACCCTTTATAAAAGTAATGATAATTTTAGTTTAACCTGACATACCCGAAAACCGAAACACACAGTTTGAAGTCTAAAGCCTCTCCGTTAACACACTCCAGAAAGACTTATAAATAATTGTTGTTGTTGTTTTTTTAAATCGTCATGCTGCGTGCTGATTTGCTGGAACGTATCTGTGTACTGCGTTATGTAACTAGTAAATGCATTTATCTAGGCTAACAGCAAATAATGGTTTTGCCAATATTTATTTATCAGATCAAAATTATTTTAATAAATAAACAAATGCTTAAATTATTGATAAACACCGGATAAATTCAGACTCACTCTACGTCTATACCGCTTTATTCTGTATTCAGGGTTGAGGGGAGCCTGGAGCCTATTCCGGGAGAGACTTGGGGCACGAGGCGGGGTACACCCTGGACAGGGTGCCAATCCATCACATCTGTATATTAACTAATTTGCGATTGAATAATTGCACAGGTTCGTATTATGATTTGGATTTTTATGCAACCAATTGTGCAGCACTGGTAGACAGTTGGATCTTGGTTAATATGTACACAGTTTTTTGTTTTTACCCAGATAACCCGATTTACTTGTCGGATTCAAATCTATTTGTTGAACTTATATACTGTACATATAGAAGAGTCTAACAGGGCATAACAACTTTGTGCCACCTGTACTGTAAAGTAATGAAATGAAAGAGGAATACACATAAATAAGAAAAACAGTTTCGGTATCATAAAAAATTCCGGTGCAAACATTGCACTAGTTATCATTTACATTTTGCACTACAATATCATTTATATTATTGATGTATATGCTATTGCATTTACAGTAGACTAAATATTCCACTCAGCTAGGAACGCAAAAACTGATTTTAAGGAAAGTACAGAGCCAGGAGCGGATTACTAGCTGAGGATATGTATTTGACCCATGCACGCAGAAGATTCGAAGGAAATACCTGTTTCCTATTATTCATTTCCATGTTCCATCACTTGGGCTTTTATTAGGTGTGCCTTTTCTGACAGCCCGCAGTCTTATTTCCACAATGCGGTTATAGATTTTCTACCTCTGCCAACCTCACCAAGTTCCCCTTCTGACACGAAGAGCTGTCAAACCATAACCAGCTTTCAGGAAGAAATAAAAGTGGCTTAGATACTGTACAAGCAGTGAGCTAAAAACAGAAGCTCCACCGGCTGCTATGGTTAACAGGACCATGATAAGCACTAGCTCTGCAGATTCATGCTGGTGAGGAGTCCGTTAACAGACTCTTGTAATGTGTCTGCTCTTTAAAAAGTATGGAGTATGGTTTTGAGGATGGAGCAGATTTGTCAGAAGTGAGAATGAATTATCACAGGATCCATGACTCATGTGTAGAGCAATGGAGAGAGTGAGAGGTGTGAGTTTCCAACACACACCGATGTAAATCTGCAACTTAGGGTCGCAAAAAAGAATGTCGCAGCTTTTGGTGGACTTTGTTTTGGTTTGGCCAGATGTCATGCTGTGGGACTCACTAGCAGATGTTTTCAGTTATCCTGCATGGAAGCCAAACGTGTAAGATATTCCCAGGCACCCCCACGGGCATTCCATTGACATTCTTGAATACGTTTCATCCTAATACCTCATAGCACTCTTACTTCTGCTTACATTTTAGTCAAACGTGTGGCAGGAAAATACTGATTTATTTATATATAACGTAGGGTTAATCTTTAAATGGAACTTGTTGATGCTTTCGCAGGCGTAGTTGCTATGCAAGCTCCTGCTCTTTGTTCGCTAATAGAGATAATTAGTCACTCGGGAATCATGACTGCATCAAGTTTGTCATATTTCTTTTCATGGCCTTCAGAACATTTCCTAGGTTCCTGTCGCTGCAATGAACTCAGCTGTGCCACGCTGATAGTCTGCCAAAATCATTGCACAGTGCCATTTCATATCAGAGAGACATGTGAGATCTTCTTTCTCTCTCTTTCTCTCTTTTCATGAGAACGGTTAACATTCATCATAGCCAAGCACTACTGATTTCGCACATCTGAGAATGTGAGAAAGCGGTGCTAAACAAAACGGTGTGTTTAAAGCTTTGTGTAAGCATATGCTTCATTAATACTTAATTAAGGAAGGAGTCTCCAGTGTCAGTGCTTTGTAAGAGATTCAAAGCTTAAGAAAGTCTTCAGGACAGAGCGACTTTGCATTTGGTGGTTTCTAGGCAATGTGACAAGCTGCATTTTTTCAGTCATAGTTTTTTCTGAAAAAAGTGGAAATTACATTAATAATTGATGCCAAATTGTTCAGGGAGCATGCTGTTACTGAAAACTCATAAACCTTGGGGTGGTGAAAGTGATTCGGCATCATGGCTACTGTATCTCTCTGGTGTTGATTATTCTCCCTATTTTCATTAAATTTCCCATAAACATGTCAAAAAGGTCCGTTGTATATGTTGTTAGATGTTGTATAGCTTCCTAGAAAAGTTCTGAACTAGATAGATAAACAACCAGAGATTCCCAAAGAAAGATAACTAAAGAACATTTAAAGGTTCTAAATGAATGAAAAGTAACAACATGCGCCATGTGGATTTACCATTTTTAAAAAAAAACACTGCATAGTTTTTTTCGTTTCTTTTTTGACTAATTAAAGTCCTTGTTAAACATAGGACACATCCCTTTAAGTGTGTATGGATATGCACAAACGTTGCTAGCTTCCGGTGAATAGTTGCCTATTTCTCTTCTCCTAATTCATGTCACAGTTCCTCTATGATAACGTGGCCTCCATGCCACCCAGCCACAAGTGACACGCCAAAGTTCCCTTTCGATCACATCATTCCTTTATGACTTTCAACACAACTTTCAAATCAGCGTCAGCAGAGTTGATGCTTGCAACATCTTAATTGCGCAGCACTGCAAATTCTCGGAAAGTATCAGCAGACCAGTTGCCCCATCAATTAAGTCTCCTTTCTGCTGTGTACTGTATTTCACGTCATGGGACTCTCAAAGGCCGCACAACTCAACCAATTCATTAGCGCTGACTGAATATTAAAGCTTAGACTAAAATCTGAGAATGATAGTAGTGACAGTAGATCTCCTGAAGAAGTTGGATAAACTTGTTGTTCTTTACAATCAACACTAAAGCTTAGCAGCTTAACAACAAGCGTGATTATCATTATCTAAAATGAAGCAGGAACATTTTCATGAAAACATGATTTTGCAGGCTGCATTCATTTTTACTTTAAAGGTTTACAACCAAGCCTTTATCTGGAAGGCCTGATATATTTTGCAACATGTCATCTAAACAAGGAACCTGTACTGGCAGACAGAGAAAGCTGTGGAATGTGGTTATCAGATAGAACCACATTTAAAATCATTACAAACATCTGAACTCTATCTGGAGAATCTTGCTGGATGGATGAACAGACGCCAGTCGCCACGCTTGGTTAATGTGGCCTTTTCCAGAACTGCATCTTGTGGGTTCTTTTTCTAAAGACTGTCCATTGAGAAAGTTATTATTTTCCAGTATGTGTACATCGACCACACCGATATACACTGCCCAGCCCCCAAAAAAGTTACAAAAAAGTACTCTAATATTTCACTGGACCAACTTTTGCTTTGATTATGGCCATGGCATCGCTTTGATAAGCTTATGAAATGTCACAACATTCATTTCTGTCCAAGATCTTGTACTTATGGGAGAGTCAGACTGCTGTGTAAAGCCTTCTCCGGCACATGCCAAAGATTCTCACTGGGGTTAAGGTCTGGACTCAGTGGTGGCCAATCCATATGTTCCCCGAACCACTCTTTTACAATTTGAGCTCGATGAATCCTAGCATTCCAGGTTTTAATAATGCATGTTTCAGTTCTTAACATAATTACAGTAGTTTCAGCAATCTCCATAGTTGTTCTTTTCTTGCTGCGGGGCAATAATTCCACCCTTCTGAAACATAGCAACATTTTGGCCATGACCACAGGACATCTGACCAGATGATGTCTTAGTTAAATCCAGGTGGTATATATCCAGGTATATATATATATATACACTACCGTTCAAAAGTTTGGGGTCACTTGTAAATTTCTTTGTTTTTGTTTAATGATTTATTTTCTACATTCTACAACAATACCGGGGATTTCAAAACTATAAAATAACACATATGGGATTAGGTAATTACGTAACAACAAGAAAAACAACAGGTAGTTGTTATTTTAAGACACAGAGGTCAGCCTTTCTGTAATAGTTCTTGCAAGAACAGTATTGTCAAGTGCATTTGC
>JAQQZT010000006.1:8612287-8637887 GCA_030068275.1 Clarias platycephalus
GATGCCATTAATACAGGTAACGAGTGGAGGACAGAGGAGCCTCTTAAAGAAGTTACAGGTCTGTGAGAGCCAGAAATGTTGCTTGTTTGTAGGTGACCAAAGAATTGTTTTACCGAGGAATTTACAATTAATTCATTAAAAATCCTACAATGTGATTTTCTTGATTGTCTCTCATAGTTGAGGTATACCTATAATGAAATTTACAGGCCTCTCTCATCTTTTTAAGTGGAAGAACTTGCACAATTAGCTGACTATTTTTGGTATAAAATTAATTGGCTGACTAAATACTTTTTTTGCCCCACTGTATACTGTATATACCGTGTGTGTGTACAGTATATCAGCGTGGGGGGGTTACAGGTTTGCAGCTCAGCTGGTTGTAGTCCACATTCCTTTATTGAACTCTAAAATCTTCCACAATCTTGTACAAAGACCTTAACTTTTTACCTTCTTCTTACAGGTCACCTTCCCGTTCATCCCTTTTCCACCGACTCCGTATGTCTCGCATGGAACTTCGATGTCATTCTTTCTCTTCTGCAGTCTCACAAGAGTGTGGTGTGTTTCATGGCTGGACACGACCACGACGGAGGTTATTGTGTAGATCCGGTCGGTATTCATCACCTCACGGTTGAGGGGGTTATCGAGACGCCTCCAGACTGTGATGCTTTTGGCACTGTGTATGTATATGAGGATAAGATGATCCTCAGAGGTAATGGGAGGATAAAGGACAGAGTGCTTATGTACCGATGAGGAAGGGGATATTTAGTATACATAGTGTATAAGTAGCAGAAATTCATTGCCTGGCCAAAAAAAAAAGGCCCACGGTCTAATATTGTGTTTGACCACACTTAGCTTTAACTACGGTGCATAATTTACCCATCCCTAGCAAACTGGAGCCTTTTTTAAATAACTCACTAACCAGTGTTTTTTTTTTTTTATGGCCACACAGCTGTTTAGTCACAATTCTGGGAGGTCCCAGACTGTGTGTGTGTGTGTGTGTAACACTTATTGTGATTTAAAATGTGATACATTCATATGTAAAAGCTTTTATAATTTTATGTCTACATTTTGTGTAAAAACTATAAAAATCATCATATTATTAGGAAAATACAGTGCTGTGAAAAAATGTTTGCCACTACAAGTGAAATTTAACTCTGCCTTCCAAAAAATGTGGCAAATTGCAGTTCATTAATGATTTAGCTCGGACGGGCAGGTTTGGAAAGCTTTTTCCCCTTAATAAATGAAATCATCATTTAAAAACTGCATTTTGTATTTACTCGGGTTTCTGTAGTGTTAAAATGAGTTTGATGATCCGAGTTATTTAAATATGACAAATATGAAAAAAAAAAAAATATATATATACTTTTTCAAGGCACTGTACAATATCAGACAAATAGCAATGTAGGTGTTTAAAAAAAAAAAAAAAAAAAAAAAACACTGTGCCACTATTTATTTAACAAAAATGAAGCCACAAAAAAAGTTTCATTGAGATTTTTGGGCATTTGGTTATGCACAGCTCTCTTAAGGTCTCACCACAGCATTTCAGATGGGTTGAGGTCTGGACGTTGACTAGGGCATTCCAAAACCTTGATTAGTTTATTTTTCAGCCATTCTGACAGTGATTTATTGGTGTGCTTCAGATCATTGTCCTGTTGCATGACTGACTTTCGACTAAGCTTTAGCTGTCAGATAGATTTCCTCACACTTGCTCTTAGAATACTCTGCTATACAGAGGAGTTCATGGTCGACTCAATGACTGCAACAATGCCCAGATCCTGTGGCTGCAAAACAAGCCCAAATCACCTTTCCACTGCTGTGCTTATGAAGTCTTTCTGCTGAAATGCTGTTTGGTTTTTGCCAAACATGACGCTGGACATTAAGGCCAAACAACTCCACTTTATCTTCTGTCCACAGGACGTTGTTCCAGAGGTCTTGTGGTTTGTTCAGACGCAGTTTTGCAAACCTCAGTCATGCTTTTATGTTCTTTTTAGACAGAAGAGATTTCTCCTGGCAACCCTTTCAAGCTCTCTTGGGGCGAATATGCTGGGACGTCCACTCCTGGGAAGATTGCCCCCCAAAAAAACATTATTAGTCTTGATTTTTATTATAATTTTGCACAAAAAAGATGCTGCACTAATTTTAACACATGACCGTGTGTAACTATTAAATGTACCATATTCAAACATATTTATTTAGGCTAACAGAAAATGATGGCACAAATAATCACATTAAGAGGATGCTTCCCAATATTTATTTAGCACCTTAAATTGTATTTTGAAATAATATACAAATAATGAAATTACCGACAAACACTACATAAATTCCTGACTTTGCGTGTATTACCTCTAATAGATTGCAGTCTATTTTGATTATATGATTGTACAAATATGATTTCTATGTTATTGATTATAAAGCACTTTTTTAAATGATGCACTTTCATCAAGCGTCTAAGTGAAGTTGACTGTTCAGTATTATCCTTAAAGTTTTTTAATGTAGTTGTCTTCTTTGCTTGATGCAGGTCCATCTACAATGATGAAGTTTTTTTTCTGGCCAGGCAATGTATATTTCTGTATACAATATTTATTCAACTGACATAAAATCACATATTTAACTGACATCAAATATATTGTGACAAACTATTTATTGTGCAGGAAAAAAATACAAATGTATATTTTTATAGGTGTGAATATCGAATTATGTGAATAACACAAAAATGAAAGAATATTTTATTAAAATATTTTAATAAAATAAAACCGTCTACATGAGTTCATGTGTATTTACTGACTGATTATGAATTTTGTTTGCAAATTTTTGATACTAATGGTAAAATAACCTGACATCATGTCATTATTCGAAGAACAAAACAGTTCATTGTTGGCTATTTTATATATCTAATTATAATAAAATTATGGGATGGTGTGACCTCATGATTTTCTTTGTAGTAATTTAAGATTTTCATTATTATTTTATGTTGTGAAACATCTATAAACAGGTTCCTTTTGTAAATTGTAGCAACCATAAACAGTTATCCATTCAACAATCTCTTCTGTATATTCCTGGAAGTAAATAAGCCAAAAATAAAAACTTCCATGGCAGAAAACATACAACAGCAAAAAAACGCACCAGAGACTCTTTCCATATTTGTTAAATAAACATATTCGTACAGAAAGCTACACCCTAAGCCTTAGATTATGTTAAACCTTGGGGATGAGCTGCAATACAAATAAAGGACTGTTGGATAGATAGATAGATAGATAGATAGATAGATAGATAGATAGATAAATAGAATACTTTATTAACTCCAAAGCAAAATTGTATCAATAAGAATATTACAACAGATTTTCTGTTTTCAAACTCAAATCATTTTGTTAATTTGATCCAAAATCTTTAAACCAACAAACAAAAAAACATTTGTAGTGCATGCGTTCATAATTTCTCGCTTAACTTGTGTGATGACTGTCTTTAACAAAGCCACAGATAATGTAGAATGACAGTCAGTAGTTCTTGCCAAAGTAAACAGTGTCAGATCATGTCACTGTACTCTGGTATTATTATTTTTTACACTGGCTTCCTGTTATTGGCATGAACTGTTTCTGTTGTTAAAGCCAGAATATCTCTTGGACATATTAGAAACCAATTACAACCACTTTCATTTCTGATGCTAAAATCTAAGATCACTTGCATCTATACATGGGCACCATCTTTTACTTTTCTAGAGATATCATTGCATTATCATTTTTGTTCCAATATTGAATCATTCCAGGCGATTTGAGAAAACATAGCAACTTGTGTGCACAACTGAAATATAAACTCACTCCACTCCAATCAATTAAACCTGCACCCTCCTCCTTTTTGTACATCAAGTGTTTATAAGGAAATGATAAGCTGTTTTAACTGTAATCTTGTCCGTATATATAGCTCTAATCTGACTGTCCCTGACTCCCATGAACACATCCTGTATAAAAATGAAACAGTTCTCAGGGAACTCTGTCCACAACTGAAATCAAGCGACTGAAAAGAAGTCACATGGCTGTGTAGTAGCCAAAACAGAAAGTTGGGGCATATTTCTCCCTGCAGTTTTCACCTCAGGTAAGTAGCTAGTCACACAAACAGCTCACGCTGGAAGTTTTGAAAAGACAGTAATGGTTTTCCGTAAGTAGATTTGTTTAAAATATAGATCTAGGTAGGTACCTGTAAGTGGAGGTGTTTACAGCAAAGTGTTTTTTCTATAACAATGTGTCATTGTTTTTATTCTATCTATACCACAGAAAATTGCTGAGACACAATGTAGTTTCTGTTCTGTGTAGAATTTGTGTACAATGCTACCGTTTTACGTGTGGTTGTGATGCATACAAAAGAGAAAGAAGTTTAGATCCGGGAAAACCTGTGGTTTTCTGAACTACATAAAGTATAAAATAACAATGGTGGCGCAATGGTTAGCACAGAGGCCTTAGACCTCCAGAGACGAAGGTTCGATTCCCACCTCGAGTTTGCATGTGCGCCCCATGCTTGGTAGGTTTCCGCCAGCTGCTCCGGTTTCCCCCGACAGTCCAAAGACATGCAGATTAGGTTAACTGGTGTTCCCAAATTGCCCATTGTGTGTTCACCTCCAGAAAATATGCCCTGAGATAGATTGGTACTCTGTCCAGGGTGTACCCCACCTTGTGTCAAAAGTCACCTGCGATAGGCTCCAGAACCCACTTAACTCTGATATAGAAGCTGAATGAATTTATTAATAAAATATCAACAGTAGCCCTACCAATAGGATCGCCTATCGCCTATCGGTCCTATCCTGAGCTTTAATTATTGTGTATATACAGTATAGTTTCTCTACATGTTCTCCTTGTGTCCTCCATAGTAATACTGTATATATATATATATATATATATATATATATATATAATTTAACATTTTTAAAAAGGTTACAAAACTAACAAATTAAGAGTAAAATGGATTATCTTAACATGTTATTTCTAAAATACTTATAGAATCATATTGGCACTAAGGTATCGTAATAATATCGTATCGGGAGGTGACTAGTGATTTCCCATGCCTGTCACTCGGCATACAGCATCACCAGTATACTAATCACCGGCCTGATCATCTGTCTGGTTTGTGCCTTACGTTTGATGCTTTAATGATTCATAGGTCACTGTGTGGCTTAACAGATAAAAAAACATTCCTCTGAAACTGGTCAGGTACAGGGATAAGAGGCAGAAAAGTCCTCCAGGAAGCCTGGAGAACTATTCCTCAAGACTGTGTTAGAAATACAAGAAAGTCTGGTTCTCACTCACTTACAATCTATACCGCTTTTATCCTGTTTACAGGGTCACGGGGACCTGGAGCCTATCCGGGCATGAGGAGGGGTACACCCTGGACTGGGTGCCAATCCATCGCAGGACACACACACACTTACACAGGCTCTTTGGAAGCAAAATATGACGAAATGAGGGGTGGCTCCAGACTTTTGCACTGTATAATAACAGCAAAAACTGGACAGTGAATAAGAAAAAAACAAAAACATATTGGTGCCCTTTTACTGTAGTGAATGCTCCTGACCCGCACCTTGTCGTCTCACACACACACACACACACACACACTCTGGTGCAGGATAAACCACACGGACAGTTCAGACCTTTATTTTGAAGTGGCATTTCTAAGTCTCTCTCTCTCTGCCCACTCCACTCATCTTATCATTAAAACACCGAGCAGCTCAAATGGAGCTGGTTTAACCTTCTGTCCTTCTTCCTCACACCTGAGCTGATTTATGCGGAATCTACCCGAGTAACATACACCTGCTTGGATTATTGCGGGAGTCTACTCGTCTGATTTTTTTTTTTGCCTTGGCTCTGTACACACACACACACATACACACTGAGCAATGGCGACTCCCAGTCCTAGCACTAACTCCTCAACTTCATGCAGTAGCATGAGCTCGGCAGGATCTCCGCTGCAGCATCACCCAATGCAGACTCAACACCTCAGCGCCATGAGCAGCGTTCAGGGTAACGTCTCGCCTTCTTTATTTAGTTATTATTATTATAATTTTTTCAATAAATGCCTCGTGGCATTAATAATAATAATAATAATAATAATAATAATAATAAAACTACCACAGTTTGCCTATTGCATCTTGCAATCGGTTAGCTCCTGTCACTGCGTCCACGGCAAACGTACAGCGCTAACGCTAGCTAAACCTCGGCTAGCAGTCTGGCTAAATGATTATAGGCCTTAGCCCGAAGGCTAAACGCTAGCCAGCTAGTTTATTTCCCCCTACAGTTCCCTGGGGTATATGTTTATAAGTATTACGAAAATAAACGAAACACCGAAATTGTCGCAGCGGTTGTGAAAAAAGTTAGTGTACGGATAGTACAGTCCAGTCAGTGATTTATTTAGCCTTTAGCTAATGAAGCTAGCTGGCTAACTGGCGTAAACACTGCACCGTTCTCCGGTCACATTCATACTCATGTCAGTGTGTGTTTCTGTATTAGTGATCCTCTTTTGAAAATGAATTGCTGTATTTTTTTTATTTTTTTTAAAGAAATACATAAATTCAGATTCACGTGAGAACTATTAATTGCGTTTAGGTTACTGAACAGATGTGTGTGTTAGTTTGTTATCTTGACAGCCAAATAAGAGAATTATCCATGAGTATTGGGGAATGTTCTAGAAAAAGGGCTCTTTTTGGGTTGTGTATGTATATATACACACATATATATATAGATATATACACACACAGTATATGCCGCATGGTGGTGTATACAAGGTTCAAGGGTTAGATTCCTGCCTCGAGCCTGTGGTGTGTGTATGGAATTTGCATGTTCGCTCCCGTGCTTGGTGGGTTTCCTCCTGTTGCACCCGTTTCCTCCAACAGTCCAAAGACATGCTTAGATTAAGTTAATCACTATACCTAAATAGCCTGCAGTGTGCGTGCACATTAGCGTATGTGTCCTGCGATGGATTGGCACCCTGTCCAGGGTATACCCCGCTTCATGCCCAAATCTTCCAGCCCCCCCCCCCAACCCCCCGTGAATCTGTACAGGATAAGCATATACTTCAACGTGAAGTTGGTCCTATACCAGCTTTCACTCTTTTTGGAAGGCTCTCCATCAAATTTTGGAGTGTTTGTGTGTGGAATATGTGTCCATTCATTCTGTAGAGCATTTATAAGGCCAGGCACCAATGCTGGACGAGAAGGCCTGGCTCACAATCCCTGGTTTCAGTTCATCCCAAAGGTGCAAGTTCTTCCACACCAAACTCATCAAACCCTGTCTTTATAGTCTTTGCTTTGTGCACTGGGACACAGTCATGTTGGATAAGGTGAAGAGCATTGATCATTCCATTACAGTGGCAACTTGAAGTGGGTTAGATATATTAGGCATCGAGTGAACTTTTTGTCCCTGAAGTCGATGTGTTGGAAGCAGAAAAAATGGACAGATATAAGGATTTGAGCGACTTTTACAAGGGCCACATTCTGATGGCTATCGGTCTGCGTCAGATCAACTCCAAAACTGTAGCTCTTGTGAGATGTTCTTCGTTTGCAGTGGTGAGGACGTACCAAAAAAGTGGTTCAAATAAAGGAAAACCAGTGAAGCGGCGACAGGGTCATGGGCAGCCAGGGGTCACTGATGTACATGTGGAGCAAAGGCTGGCCTGTGTAGTCCGCTGCAATATAAGAGCTACTGCAGGTCAAATTGCTGTAAAAGTTCAGGTTGTTGTTTCTTATAGAAAGGTGTCAGAACACACAATGAGGTGGCATATCCGCAGACCCGTCAGGGTATTCATGCTGACTCGTTTCCACTGCTAAAGCACCCACAACAGGCACATGAACATTAGGACTGGGCCACGGGAAACATGAAAAAAAGTGCCCTGGTCTGATGAATCACGTTTTCTTCATGTGAACAGAAGAACATTTGCCAGGCCACAGTTGTAAATAAGAAACCTGTTCTTAATCTGTCTTGCCTGGTTAAATAAAGGTAAAAAAAAAAAACGGCACCTGGTGAATGGCACCAGGATGCACTATGGGAAAATGGGTGGCCAGCAGATGCTTTGGGTAATGTTCTTGGAAATCTTGGGTCTTGCAACATATACCACTGTTAAACCAAACTCTCAAATCCTCTTTGAAATTCCCCTTTCCAGCAGCTGATCGTCTCGCACTGTATGGCTTGTCTTCAAATTTTGTTTCTCCTTTTTTTAATGTTCATCCATCTGTGCACACTGCTCTCGTCAATTTTGCCATCGCCATCGATAACATTCTGTATCACAGTGGGAGACCCAAAGAGGTGTGTTTCAAAGAGAATTCGAGAATTGGGTTCAACGATGGTGCAAATACATAACTTGTGATGGAGACCAAATTGAGCAATATATTTGTATAGAGGAAGAGTTACTCTACTAACATGCAATTTGAATGAGTTGTGCCGAGTTTCTCACTTGTCTCCATTAACTATGATTGGTTTTTAAAAGGTTAATTTATTGATAAATAAAAAAAGGGGGCAAATCAGTGAGATTTAAGAAAATAAAAAAATGTTGGACATAGTTAACAGCAGTTATTATAACAACCTTTATTTATAACTTTATCTATACATAATAAGCCTAATGTTTGCTCCATATTGCACTACCCTGTTTGCGGATCCCGTTCCTATAACGTTCTGATGTGCTTTATTTTATTAACAGTTAATCTAACAGTAAAAAAAAGTACATCTACCAGTTGACTTAGTTTGTTGTGTTGTGGTGGTAATCATCCATGGCAAAGGTTAACTTGAAGCTGTGTGTTTCACTCTAGCTTCCGGTAAAGTTTTGTTACCTGTAGAGATGCATTAATAACTGTTTTCTCCAAAACAGCACAGCGTTGCAGCACTTTCTCTAGGTTACTAACCAGAGCATTTATTTATTTTCGTAAAAATAAAATCTGTTTTGACAATGAAAATGCAACATGGTGGGTGAATACCATGACACGCTTCATGTGAGATGCAAGCTTTTTAAGCTACTGCACACACGTCATTTGGGTGGGAATAAATTATGTAATTGCTGCGATTATTATGAGAATGCACCCATCTCCCCAGAGAAATCCCGGGTCTAATCACTTGTTAAACTTATACATTTTGTGATGCATGCTTAAACTTTGACATTCCCTGGCATTTTATGTCCTGCTTATTTTCCTCGTCTTAATTCCTTAACATCTCAGTTAGTGCTATAGAAGCTTGTAATGTGTCAATAAGGATACAGTTGCTGCTGAAGACTGTACAGTATACTGTATGTATCTATTTACATCCTTGTTATTCATAGATTTATTACTAGGCAAGCTACATTTACAGTTACATCATCTGTGATATTCAGAAACTTCTTGCATCTTTATCAAAGCTGCCTTTCTCCATGAGCATTGCATTATGATTACGTTGGACCTGTCTTAAAATAGTGGATGAAATGATATACACAGTTCTCACAGCCACGTCACAAGTCTCGTGACATTGTTGGCAGCACCACTGCCATCTTCACTTGGAAGTCACTGCCCCTGAATGACAGGTTTAGGAGAGGCAGTACTTTAAAAAAAAAAAAATATATATATATATATATTTTGAGACTGCTGCAATGTTGAATGTTTTGAAGACCTGGACTAATCAGAAGTGAACGTGGATTGCTGTGACATTATAACGCTGGTTATTCCAAGAAAACACAATTTACACAAAGCACACTGCTTCTGCATCACATCACAGGACCCTACTCATGCAAACATTCTGGTCATGTCATGTCTGAAACTATTGACAAAGTAAAGAAACAAATACACACTCACTGGACACTTTATTAGGTGACCCTCTATAACTGCTTGTTAATACCAGTCACATGGCAGCAACTCAATGCATTTAGACATGGAGACGTCGTGAAGATCTGATGGAGTTCAAACTATTGCAGTGGCGTTGTTTTTTTCCAATATTGTGCAACTTCTGCAGATTTTCACCATGTATGGCTTTATAGCATTAGCTTTAAATAAATATATACTCGTACTGCTCAAGACTCGTATTGCTCAAGCACAACCTAGGCAATGTGATGTAATGAACTGAATTTTATTTCGTTTTAACCAACTATGCAGACATGACTTAACTTAAAAATATAAATTTAGAAAATGAGTTGCAAAGGCAAAGAAATAGCAGAGATTCATAAGATCAGGTGTACCTCTCCTGTACCTGTCTGTTCTGCCAGTGCGAGAGGGAACTGTCCACTGCTAATTAGTTGATTGCAGATGGACAGAATTTTAATATGGTTGCCAAATATACTTGGGTGGCCGTCAATAATACCCACTATGGGGAAAATTGTGAGACTTGCGCATGTTCACATCACGATGTCGATGCTGAAACGATGTATCGTGCAGCCTTAGTTCAAATCGAGCAAAAGGTGATTTAATAAGAATAAATCCAAGATAGAACAACTTTAAAGCGCTCACTTTATGACCACAGGATAACACACCATATCAAAGTTAAAATCGCCTCAAACTTGTTTCTTGGACTTGCCAGTGAGTTTTTCTGTACTCAAACGGTCAGCAGATCCCAGTCCAATAGAGCACCTTTGGGACGTGTTGGAACCTGTTGGAACCTGTGGAACCTGCCAGCTACAAATCTGCAGCAAATGCATGCTGCTGTCATGTCAATACAGACCAGAATCTCTGAGAAATGTTCTCAAGCACCTTGTTCAATCTATGCAGTGAAGAATTAAGGCAGTTCTAAAGGCAAAACACAGTACTGACAAGGTGTACCTAATGAAGTGGCCAGTAAGCTAATTTTTTTTTCCAGGCTGTCATACAAATCAGCATGGAAATGTTCTTGGGAATGATTTTTAAAAACGTTTTTTATTGATTATGATGGCTTTAGATCTAGATTAAATCTGAGTTTTATGATTTTTGTTAATCATAACGATGGCAGTAACGACACTTCTGAGTTTGTATTGAGAGACAGATTTTAAGTGCTACTGAAATCAACTCTGCACTTTTTATTTGCTTACTCAAGTGCAGTAATGTGATAAAGTCACACACACACCTAACCACAGAACGGCTAAAGCAGCTGTTTTGGTTCCTTAAAAAGTAGACAGAGCAGCCATTCAGCTTGATGTATAGGTGATTCATTTGCTGTGTATAATTGTTATTATTATAATTTATGTAGCATGTACAGCTCAGATGAGTGTTTGTGCACGTTGTTTTTTGCAGAACAACCATAGACAGTATGTAGAGTGCACACATGGTCTGAACACAAAATCCACATTGCCTTCAATTTACATCTCAATTGAAGAGGAATTCAATTCAGATTCAGTTGCCATTAACCCCGGTTACTAAAACTGACCAGCTCTGTTAGTGTATTTTGCTACTTTAGCTAGCTATCTCAGTCTTTAAGGCTTATTTACAAAGGTGTTCAAGTCAAACTGGGACTTTTGATTCTGCAGAATCAACAACACGCTGATGAGAGCAAAGTATTTTCAGTATGATGGAGCCATGATTCGATATACTGCTCTACGTGTGAAAAGCTGGCCTCCCAGGAACTCTTAATAGACCAAACAAGTGAAAAAGCCTCAGAGTAAGGTCAACACTATACAGGGTATGTGGTAATAACTCCCAGATGAAATCCTGTAATGTGCAAGTGGTGTTAGTGAATCATTGTGTACAGTCCCCAAGGACAGATGTGTATCTTCCACAAGATGGTGACAAGTTATCTGTCGATGTTCAAGGATCAGCCGGTCCACTCGCCGAACATTACCGAGAACGACTGTACCTAAACGTTTACACCATTCAGATGTCTTGCTGTTTTACTGAGTTGGATTACCGTACTGTGCTTGAAGTCTCTGTAAATGTCAATCAGGTTTACGCCGTCATTCAGGAGTTTGACTTCAATGCCCCGAGTATGTGAAGAAAGTAAAGGTAGCAGACGCTTCCATGATATGACTCTGTTTGCAAAAATGCAGCTCACAGCTCCCCAGCAAAGATGCCAGTGGCATGGAAGTTTGCTTGTATGTATGACATCATATGAGAGCTATGTATATGCAGTAGCTAGCGTAAAGGCTAATACAGTACAGTGTCTGATGGTCTCCTTTTTCTTTAATTGAAAGTGTTGAAAGTTGAAGTGATGAGCTGAAGCTGTTTTATGTTCCCTCATTTCTCTCATTTTCTCTAGTGCTTGCACTTGCACCATTCAGTGTAAATTATCATCATCCATTTAAATGCTAATATTATCAAATCAAGCCACAAGATCATAAGATGATATAAAGATGAAAGATTAAATACTTTTTCAGTTTTTTCTCATGTTCAAAAGATCTTTTAAACACGTGAGGAGGAATAGTTTTATTACTTTAAGGTGGTTATTATGTTATACCAGTGTACAGTATATTACAGTGTATGTATTGTTTGTTTATTTATTTATTTGTCTATTTTTACAGAGTCCAACACTTGCTGGAGGTGTCAGAATGAAACAGGTATTGTTCTTTTCTTTGACTTTTTACTCTTATTCTGTTAGGTTGGCTTTAATGCTGTGGATTTTTACCTTGGTTTTATACCAATGCTTCATGAAGTGTTTTTATTTTTGCAAAAATAATGTACCTAGGAATATCTATAGGCATGTGGCAGAAAAAGCATGTAGCATAAAAAAGAATCCACGCGTCCACATGGCCACATTGATTTAGACGGGAAGGTATTGGACACACCTACTGGGGTATTTCTGGTCTCAAACTTAAAGCCTGTTATAGACTCCAGGAATTTTGACTGTGTAGCATTAACTTGTTCACAGTACCAGCAGGGATTTTAAAAAGTTTACCCAGATACATATCCAGGAAAATGTTTCACCAAGCCATTTTCCTAAAATGAATTGACGAAGTGCTACAGTTTCTGAATATTTCATTCACACTTTTTCATTCGTTCTCACTTTTCTCTGTGCTAAATAAATCCTTCCTGCAGTTCCAGATGTTTTCTTCACACTCTTGTTTTTTTCTACTGCAGGGTTTCAGATAAATCTTTCTGGTGCTCCCCAAAGTAAGTGTCCTTTTTTTTTTCTTTATTTGACATAAGATTATTTAGTTTACTTATTATTCGGTTATTACAGAATTATGAATGGAGTAAGGGGAAAAATGTCTTTAAACTCAATGTAGTGTTGAATGGCATTAAACATAGGACGATTTAATAATTTCATTTATATAATGGGCATTGTAAAAGAATTACATCATTAACTACTAATAAAATCAAATAATTTTAACTAAAGTACAGAGAAGAAGAATGCATATAGTATAAATACCAGGTTTAAATGCGAGGCGAAATCAGGGACCGGTTTCAGAAAGCAGGATTTTCAAAGTGAATTCAGTTTAATTACATTTGCAGAGAATTTTAAACAAAGAACCTTTTCACAAAGCTTTACAGGAATAAAAAATTCTGGATGTACAGTACTGTGTCCAAAGTCTTGAGCCGCCCCACATTTCTTTCTTTCTTTCTTTCTTTATTTCTTTTTTTAATGTAGTTTCCGGAATAGTTCTCCAGGCTTCCTGAAGGATGTTTTTGGCTCTCATTTTTAGTCCAGTTCCTGGACCTGACCAGCTTCAGAGGAATGTTTTTTTGTTTAAGTCACACAGTGACCTATGAATCATTCAAGCATACAGTAAAAACATCGAACTTGAGGAATAAACCAGAGAGAAACAGGTGCAGACGATGACAGATGATTATCGGTGATTATTATACTGGTGATGCTGAATGATAAGTCGTTGGAACAGACGAGAGGGGAAATGAGGTTGCTGCTGTTATTGCTACATAACCATTTTTTAATTAAATTTTTAGGCACTTTGCAGCCTGTTGCAGTAAAACATTTGTTTCCTTTTTAAAAAAATTTTATTGATTTAAATCAATTAAATTTTATATGAAATCATGAGGGGTGGCCCAAGACTTTTACACAGTTCTGTACAATATATTTAAAATTAGAGAAGACTGTTCACCCGTGAATGAACCAAGAATTCTCTTGGTCAATGTTCACATTGAAGTGACTCAATTCTTTAATGTGAGACTGGTCAGATTTTTTATTTTTTTTATCTGAGTCACTTTCCTATGGGGCTGTTGTGTCTCAAATGGACATCTTGACTATTTGAACGTGAACATTCAGTGAAACTTGCAGAAGAGACGCATCTGTCTGTCACTTCCACATGACAGGAACTGGCAGTTATTGCCACATCCCCGTACAGCCCTGACTACTCTCCAAGTGACTTCCTCATGTTCCGCCATTAAATTAGTTCCTGGGAGGCCAGCATTTCAGACATGAAGCAGGCAGTCAGATGATGCCTCAGACGTACTGAGAAAAACTGTCGGTATCCAAGCACTAGTAAAACGCTGGTATAAGTGCATTAGTGTAGGAGAGGTTTATATAGAGAAATTAGGAAATAAAGGGAGTTTTTACCTTATAACTTTGTTCTGTTCAATCAAAAGTCCTGATTTTACTTAGATGTTATTGAACGTGTTTTAACGCGGAGTGTTAATGGTTCTCGTTCCCAGGTAAACGCAAAGCACTGAAGCTAAACTTTGCTAGTCCTTCGATTAAACCGAACGCAAGGCTCCCCATTGCGTCAGCCAACCCTTCCTTCCATAACCCACACATGTAAGTAAGGCAGAAATCATTTTCATTCATCCGAAGGTTCACCAGCATCCTTTTTGTTGATCATTGTTGTTTTTGTGATGTTCGTACTTTTGCTCTGACACAGAGAGAGACTGCGCAATCACAGCATCGAGTCATGTGGGAAGCTGAAGATTTCTCCCGAGCAGCACTGGGACTTCACTGCCGAAGATTTGAAAGACCTGGGCGAGATCGGTCGAGGAGCCTACGGCTCGGTCAACAAGATGGTTCATAAGCCCAGTGGCCAGATCATGGCTGTTAAGGTAGGTGTTTTTTGTTGGATTCCGAGCATAATTAATTTCGGAATTTCACCATAAGAAATAATGAAAACTCAGATGATTCGCTCCACAATCCAAAAATATTCATATAAAAATGATTAATACATAAAATAAAGTAAAAATTTAACAATTTAATCTGCGCTTTACCTTTGAAGAGAATCGTAGCTAGTGTGAGGGAGATGAGAGAGAGGAGGAGGAGTATAGGGGTTATTGTTTAGGACCACACACACGCACACACACACACACACACACACACACACACACACGCACACAGGCGCGGGTGTTGACTATACGAGTGACGCATGTGCACTGAGACTGAACATGGGAGATGATTACCCACAATCCCGCAGTGCGAGAGAGAGAGAGAACCATTGGCTCGTTGTGATCACATATGAAGTCACGTTGTGATAGTATACAGTATGAAGACCTCGCTCATTTATAAAGTTAAAATTTATTTAAAATTACAATCGAAAAACAATTGCAGACCAAGTTATTTACTAATCCAAGGTTTTACTGTGGACAATTTACTGAAAATCAGAAGCCATGAAAGAAATATTTTCTGCAATAAATGAGGAAAGTGTTACATGTGGGTGTTGTGTGATGCTCGCGTGTTTGTGTTGCAGAGGATTCGTTCCACTGTTGATGAAAAAGAACAAAAGCAGCTGCTCATGGATTTAGACGTGGTTATGAGGAGTAGCGACTGTCCCTATATTGTCCAGTTTTATGGGGCTCTGTTCAGAGAGGTGAGCTGATGAATCATGAACTATACATTTTGCACTCACAGACTGTCAGGTTAAAATGTGGGAAGTGATAATCACTTGTATACAGTATTAATAACCCCTTTGATCTTCAGAGAAACTCTATATGAATGCGATGTATGGGAAGAAACTGGTTTAAACCTCTTCCAGCAGGTCGAGCCAGTGTGGTGTACGAATGTTATAGGGCTGGTAGCATTGTCTATTAAACCAGACCAGAATGTACAGTAAAGGGAAACTGAACCAGGAGTGTTTCTGAACCAGGAGTGTTTCACATTTCACTGAGAAAAATAACTAAAAGTCAATATAGGCATAACTTTCGATTTGATTAGGTTTTGTTTTTTAAGCACATTACCAAACACTTACTGAACCCTTTTTTAAGGAACATTAGACTAAGTAGGGCTCCATTAAGCCTTAATAGTTTTTACAACATTCCTTTGAGAATCTGGTGCATGTTGACATGTAGGGTTGCCCAGACACCACTTTTTGTCAGAGTGAATGTGAGTACAAGTACTACTGGTACAGAGTACCGATAACAGTACCTGTCACCGACGCAGAGCTAGTTGTTTTTGAACAGAACCTTTCGAGAGTTTTTCACATCTGAAGTATATCAAATGCACATGCTGTGGCTTTACTAGTATATGAAACCTGAACGGCATGTAGAACAACTTCTGATAGGGCGAGCACTTTTACCACTGCGCCACTCGGAGGCCCCAAATCGATACTTTTAAAACGGTACCGGTGCCAAAACTGTGTCTGAACCGATAATTTACAAAAGCCACAAAATGATGGTTGATGACTCAAGAATACATTTTTATTGAACAAAAAATTTAATGCTTAAAATTTAACAATATATTAAAAGTTAAAAGTATATATGAATATATAAGTAAATACAAAAAACAACAACAACAAAACATAAGACACCTAACCCAACTACAATAACTAAACCGCTTAAAATTTTTGCAGAAATGGGGTCACTGTTGTAGTACTACTAGTACTAGCTGGAAAACCATAGTTATCCATGTTACATTAGTATTTTACAAATCGTTTGACCATTTGTTAGCATGAATGCATGATTTGCATTTTGCGATTAACATTACATTCGGCTACTACTAACCTGCGGAAAGGCTGCTGTCGTCATCATAATCGGTGGACTCCTTTTTGCTACGGTTGGTATGACTCGGGCTGAGGGTCATCCACACCGATAGTGCCAGCTGTTGTCCACAAGCTGTTAAACACGGTGCCGCCCTCTGCTTTTAACTTTATTCTGTGTGCCCTCAAATGTTTTATTAGATTTGACGTGTTTCTCCTTTTACACGCAACTACTGTAAAACATTTGCTGCACGTCGGAATCCTTTCTTGTGAAATATAGCCACAAGATTATAATTTTTTTAATCTAATCTAATAAACGTTTAATCTACAAAAATAAAATGGAAAGTAACATTACTACAACAATGTTTTATCAAAGCTTTCCGAAGTTTTCAAGATTTTTCTAATTAAGGAAATAATGTATTTTTCCGAAAATTTCTGACACCCCATGAATGCAGTATTTAAATTTTACCAGCGATCATGTGTGTTGATTAATCTAATGCTTATTACAACTGTGTCATCATAACCCCAGAGAACAAATATTTAAATCGACAGTTCAGGCATTTAAGTGGCATCGAAATGAGGCACCGAAATTTGCAATCTGTTTGGGTCCAGTACATACCGGTTATATAGGTACTGGGTGCCGTATTGAAGTGCCAACCCTAGTCACTTTCCTATGGGGCAGTGGTGGCTCAAACGGACACCTCTGACTATTTGAGCGAGATGATTAACAATGTCTGCTCCAGGAGTCCTGTGTCTTGGATGACCCTGCGCTCTGACCCCAGATTCTTTACTGGGATCTGTGAAAAAATTATTCTACTGTATTGGAAGGTACATGTGAGAAATAATTTAATCCTAATCTTAACGTGGTCTTAGATCGGACACATGTTCGATGTGCGGTGATGAAACTTGTTTGACGATGGGGTACTCGTTGATGTCGGTCAGCACTCGCAGTGCACTGGTTTCATAGCAGCACTAGCAATAGTTACTAAAACTGCTAAAGAGGCATCTGGCATTCTTCCTTCTTCTGGACCTCAACGATTACAGCCGACTTACGTCCTTGCCATCCTCACGAAACCCCAAGTATATCTTAGCTAAAATCACATCCATTGTTTGAAATGAATGAGTGGTCGCACAAACTCATGACGTGCTTTAAAACCGAGATGGCACAAGCAAAGACGTCTCGTTATGCACATGCGTGCCATGCCAAGTCAGATAAAAATCACTTTCATTAATGTGAACCATCTGACATGCAAATCTGATCTTGACAAAATGTAATGAATAATGTGAACGTAGCCTTAATCCAGTCAATCTTCTGTTTTGTTTCCAGCGTGAGGAAAAAATATTTTATTAAATACTGCTGCTTTTACTGGACAAGCCATATACTGCATTTATCAGGCAATTTTACAAGAAGATTAACACAGTATCTGACTGATAAGTGCGGTATCTGACTGATACCCGATACTAATATCAGAATCAGGACATCCCTGTTGTGACATGATTCCATCATGCTTTCCTGTAGATGTTTCAGCTGCACTATGATGTCTGTAAATCCTTAGTTACACCACATGCCAGTGCTGTCCTGTGGAATCAGATCTGGGGACAGAAAAGAAAATTTTACTTAATGTGATGTTCATGATGGCTGTTTAAAATTACATTTGCTTTGTGACATGCTGCATTATCATGCTGGAGGAAGCCATGAGAAAATAGGAAAACTGTGGCTATAAATCCATAATTGTTTTGTAGTCATAAGAAGATGGGAAAATTGTGGCTATCTCTTGCATGATGTAATGGACTGTATTCCTGCCACATGATTGGCGGATTAGATTCATTGCATGAATGAGCCGGTGTTCAGTTGTTCCTAAAAGTCTGCTCAGTAAGTACAGTATATAAACTGAGGCAGTTCTCATTAAAGTGTTTTCATTCATCTGTATTATGCAATATCGAGCAGCTTACCCCCACTGCTGTTTAAACCCTCTACTCTAGCAATCACTGAAAGATTATTATAATATATATATTTTTTATCATGTTGCTTTACTGTGTGCTGTGTTAACTGGAAGTATGTTGGAAGGAAAAATGCAGTTTTCCATTATTACATTCAGGAAAACATTTAAAAGTACAATTGCAGTTTTCTGTAAACTATTCAAAATATTCAATACCCAAGAATGTGATCACATCACCATGTGTACTTCGAAACATGAAACTCGGGATTGGGCGAGAAATGATTGATTTGTTCTGTTCATTTAGATTTGTCCAGTGTGAAAGTTTTATCAGAGATTACACAAATCAATTTTATTAAAACACAAGGGAAACACAAGCACTTCTTCATCCTGGACAAAATGTAAAGGACTGGAGGAATTAAGGGATTTTATTGTTTTACTTCATATTAGTTTTAATGATCTACGGTATATGTTTTTGAGTACTAATTATCCGGAGCTAAGTTTCTCTGAATTGTTTGATGAAATCCACCTTAAAAAAAGTCATAACATCTCTTCAAAACGTGATAGTAAATGAACATGGCCCTCGTACAACCTGTTAGAGTTTACTTTAAGTTTGGATCACAGACAGCATTTTAGATAAGGGGCGGGGGTAGATTTAGTTATGATTCAGTTATGAATCTTTTGTGTGCCGATTCACGTATCGCCACACTATCTCCAAAATCTATTTTAAAAGATTTTTTACAATCATAAAAGAGATGAACCGGACGATCAACGAGTGACCAGAATCGGCTGTTTTTCAGTTTGATTGGCCGTGACCCGTGATTGTCCGATCAGTCTCTGATATAAATGATTTTGTACAGAGCGTAGAAGCTTTTGAGTGGTGGAACATGAACGCACTTTTATGGAGCCACATTATCAAAAATTCTGTGAGCGAATTGGTCTTAAAACCACTCCTTACACATGCTTACACCAGTCTCTTTTTGTCTTGGAAATCACCTGCGTTACAAGCCCTGCGTGTCTGCCTTAAAAGCCGCACACACCCCGTGCTCGCAGCCACTCAACCCGCTCTCGTCGTCATGTTGGGTTTTAAGGCTATGGAGGAATTTGAGGTGGTAAAACATAAAAAAAACTAAACTGTGACAAGCTTTCAGGTGGTACACTTTCTGAACTATTTATACATTTCCATCCTGTGTGTTAGGGGGGAATTATTTGCCAAGTTTGTTTACTAATTAATTATGGAGTATAACATAACAGAAATACATGCTGCTCAATAAAACATTAGTTTTTTTCTTTAACTTAATTTCAAGCTAAATGTTAGTTTTATATTATAAGGTGGAAAACAGTTAGTCAGTCATTAAACTTTTTTTTTTGAATGTAAACAAAATCAGGGAAAATGTAACATCAAATTGGGATATTTATAAAATATATAAATTATTTACATATTACTGGAAACTTGTGTTTATGAAATATCTGATCCCATCACCACCCAATACAATATTATCACGATAACTAGGTGCCGATTCAAGTAAAACTGCGATTCTAGAATTATCGTGTTATCATTGCATCGGGTGGTGACTGCTGATTCCCATAATGTGCAGATAGAATATCCATGAAATCATGAGCATGCCTCTGCGTGCCATGTTTAATTTAATCATAAACCCTCTCTGCATCACGACTAGGATTTCAAATTTTGCACATTTTTCTTAAATGATCTATGATACAATCCTGAGCAAATAAAAAATGTAGGACAGATTAATGAAGCCTAGATAGGTTAAGCAAATAAGGATAATAATTTTATAAAAGATCAACATAACTGATCCGTTGAATTCCTCCCCACAGTTCAGTACTACTGCTGATTTTTGTGTGTGCACTAATTACCATTGCGCTTGTTTATACTCTTACAGGTGCACATTCACAAGGTCGTTGCTCATCAAGGTTGCCAAATCACACTGTAACACAATGGTTAATGCTGAAAACCTGCCCAAATATCATCAGTTCTTGAACTTGTACTGAAGCTCAACTAATTTTTCACAAACATTATTTCACAAAAATTAATCTCTTTTTGATTAAAAGCCCAAGACATTTTGTCCAGCCAAATGTAGTTAAAATATTCCAGTTTCCAATCTGGCATGACTACCCACTACACTTTTCACAGCCTGACAAAGTCTGATTGGCCCATACTGTATGTGAGCTACGGCACATTATTTTGTGAAACAAACATTACCTCTTAATAAAACTTAAGTAATGTTTGTTTATATTTACAACTTCTTAACCATCCTTGATCCCAATACAAATATTCAAACTCACTTCTCAGCAGAATGATCATTATATTTTCCGTCTAATGTTCTGCCTTTACGCAGCCTTTGCCTACAGTAGCTTCTGAATACAAACTCTGAAAGTTGTCCTCCGGTTCTTGTCTCTTTTACAGGGTGACTGCTGGATATGTATGGAACTTATGTCTACCTCGTTTGACAAATTCTACAAATATGTATATTGCTCATTAGATGATGTCATTCCAGAGGAAATACTAGGCAAAATTACATTAGCGGTAAGTGGGTCTTACTTTCCGTTTTTAAATTCTGTGCCGATACCGCTATTTTAGGATTCTTAATCTTGGTCTCAAACTTATTGCAGACTGTGAAAGCACTGAATCACTTGAAAGAAAACTTGAAAATAATCCACAGAGGTGAGTGTTTACAGTCTTCTTATGAATATAATGCAAAAATGACAGATTTTGTGATTGAAATTTGTAGAATAACTATAAACGTGATACCTGTGCAACAGTAAATTGTATGGTTAATGTGCGCTGCAGTTAACGTGTCAGGAACCGAGGAGTCTGTATGTCAATCATTTTTTACCTGATTAAAAATGACTTTTCAGGGAAAGTTGTTTAAAAAAGAAAAAAATAGTGAATAGTGTTTAACTGAAATATAACAATCTCTGCACAGCTATGTGACATTCAGCATGGAGCCAGAGTTCTTTGCTTGTGCCACTAGATGGCGCTATCTGATCACTAAACTGAACTGCGGTGAAATAAAAAAGCCTGACTTGTACAGTGAAATTACACATTATATTAATAAACATATATATTTCTAGAGTTGACTGAAGGAGTGTTGTTTACTACTGACTTAGTATCTTTTCCTTTTCTACTGGAGTGATTTTTAGTCTGGCAAAGATTATTGATATTATTATTCTTTAAAATAATTTTCTGTTATTTTGGAGTGAGTAGATTTTTTTTTAAAACATGCTTTATATTCACAATTTGTAGACATCAAACCCTCCAACATTCTCCTGGATAGAAATGGCAACATAAAGCTGTGCGACTTTG
This sequence comes from Clarias platycephalus, assembly GCA_030068275.1. Lineage (NCBI taxonomy): Eukaryota > Metazoa > Chordata > Actinopteri > Siluriformes > Clariidae > Clarias > Clarias platycephalus. The sequence continues at coordinate 8,634,293 of JAQQZT010000006.1, forward strand.
GGATCAGCGGACAGCTGGTTGACTCGATAGCCAAGACTAGAGATGCTGGATGCAGACCCTACATGGCTGTGAGTCAGCAAATCGTCATTCGCTTCTCATTTTAATAAAGCTTTGTGATTATAACACTGTCATTTCAGTTTTAAAATGTCGTCATTACAAATGAATGAATGGGTACCGTGTAGATAAACTCGTTAACATTTATTGCATTTCAATAAAAATAGAGAATTTTGCGGTGCTGTGATAAACTTCCTGAGGTGTTTTATTCCTCTTATATTACACAAATTTGTTAATGATTAAAAAAAATTATTTAAAAAATGACGATTAGTTTGCTACATTTATAGTATACTTAAATTCCTTAAAAATTCTACAGTGAGAACATTATTATAAACATGTTCTTTGCTCTAGTAAATTAAAATAAAAATTTTATTTGTCACATACACAGTCATACACAGTACGAAATGCAGTGAAATGCTTACACGACCGCCAGTGACCTTAAAAAGAATAAAAACTTGTACGTAAAATAAATATCAATAAAAAGAAATACTACAGAAATAAGTTTAACTAGTAAAATAAACTGTACAAATAAGGGCATAATAAAATATTGCAAAAATATAGGGGAGGAAAGTATATATATAAAATTTAAAGTGTAGGGCTGATGTTGAAAATTATTCTGACCAATCACATTTAAGGATTCAGTAGCACTCTGGTGTAACTAGTCTTGTATTTGTATTATATAACAAAATGTCCATGTTGATATTTGTTTTTATTGTTATTGTTTCTCCTCGTACAGCCTGAAAGGATAGACCCCAGCGCTTCTAGGCAGGGCTACGACGTGCGCTCGGATGTTTGGAGTTTGGGAATTACGCTGGTGAGTGATAAAGTGCACATGTAACTGCGTTTCATATTAATAAAGGATTGAGCGTATGAAATCAGGATATTAAGTGTTGCATGATTCTTTTTCTGCTGCTTCAGTACGAGCTGGCTACAGGCCGCTTCCCCTACCCCAAGTGGAACAGTGTGTTTGACCAGCTGACGCAGGTGGTGAAAGGAGACCCGCCTCAACTAAGCAACTCGGAGGAGAGGCAGTTTTCTCCCAAATTCACCAACTTTGTCAATCTCTGGTGAGTTTTCCAGCTTTTCTTGTTGTTTACATGGTATAAAAATTTACAACAAGTACAGGGTGTGAACGACTTTTTGTTTTTTTAGCCTTACGAAGGACGAGTCGAAAAGGCCAAAGTACAGGGAGCTTTTGGTAAGTATGTCCACTGTTACACCGAATCACTTTCTATCTCTCTGTCTCTATATACACATGAATGTGGATGCACATCGATCAGCCATGTGCGAATTATTGATTACCAACTATACACAAGTAAACTTATGACAGGATCATGGGCACCCAAGGCTCACCCATGTCCAAAGAAAGGCACCATAAGACCCAGTGCACCACACCTCACTGTGCACAGGGCTCAGCAGGCAAAGACCTCAGGGCTACTGACTCAGCCTCCGAAATCACCCTCCAGATCCCAATCCGATCGAGCACCCGACCAATAATCCCACCAAACACCACAGCACACACCCAGCACATACCCCTAACAAGCGTGGTTTTAATGTTAATTGTTTATAGGTTATGGCTGATTAGTGATTTAGTGATGCGCGGGTCGGGTATTTTTCCAACCCGCGGGTCCCGCTTTTATGAAATTATTAGTTAGCCAAGTTTAAAGTATTTCTGTGCACGCTATTTGGGTTTGTCTCTACCTAGTGTCATGGTATTTATATTACTTTATAGTATTTATATTACTTTTATTAAATCTGCTTAGAAAAATGAGTGATCTTAATATTTTTACATTTCTATGTTTTCTTTCTCCCATCCTGTAGAAGCACCCGTTCATCCTAATGTATGAGGAGCGAGTGGTGGATGTCGCCGGATATGTGTGTAAAATCCTGGATGAAATCCCTGCCTCCCCAAGCTCTCCCATGTACGTCGACTGATAGCGTGTACGTTACCCGAATACAATGTAACACGGCAGCCGTCTCGGCGCACCGCATTGTCCCGTTTCACGGTTCCACACTGCTTTTAAGGATCGACACTCCCAAAACATTGTGTGCAATAAAGATCGGCTTTTTTCATCTTCAAAACCATTCGCGTATCGGTCTGTAAAACAAGCTAGAACAATAAGATGAATAAGAACAATAATAATTTTATTTGAGGTGTGATATTTATTTTAATGCCACATGTAAATGTTTAGCTGAACGCATTATAGAAAATTAGAACAAGACTTGAATATCCATTCAAGACACACTTCATGTTCACGGGAAACGTAATCATCTACTTGAAAGCGATAAACAGCAAGAACAAGAAATTGTTGAAACGACAGGTCACGTCGATATTCACCTAGAACGAAAACGCCTACCGTGTTGTATACCGTATAACATTTCCGTGATAGGGTGTGTCATTTAGAGCAATATGTGTAGGTGTAAAGCACAGTTTAATCGTGGTCTCGCTTTCCGAAAGAGCGTACGGAAGTATTGTTGTTCGTCGAAGAATCCGTTCAAAATGGTCGGATCATTTCTTTTAGATGTTTCGCGCCGCACAGCGGGGTCTTTTTGAAATTCCGGCATTTCATCGTAATGCTTTCTGTGACATGTTAACTTTGTGGAAAAGACACAGATGACACTTTGATGCAGTCTTGTACCATTTGAGAGATCAGTTGGTAGGTTGAAAGAGTTAAAAAAAAAAAAAAAAGAAAAATAGAAAATACACCACCACCACCACCAACAAAAAGAAAAAGAGTCATCCTTAAAGTAGTTTTGTATAAATATGCAACTTTAACTCACCAAATTGTATTGGAAGAATATAAGAAGGCAAAACTCCTGCTAATATCGTGTACACTTTTGCAAACATGTCTCCCTTGCTGTAAATGTAAAACAGTTGCGGTCCCAAAATCCCTAATGCTACTTTATATTTTTGCCACATTTCCTGAAATTGGTTCCGACATCTTGACTTGTGTATGCTTTTCTGAAAGATGTTCAAATATCACTGTTTAGGTTACTCACTTTAAAAGAAATGTACAACACTTTGCCAAAGCAGTCTTTTACTAACTGACATAATAGGACGACTGAAATATGACACTAGATTGAGAGTTGGTGAAAAGGATTCGTGTGTGCTGATGTGTGTGTGTGTGTGCTGATGTGTGTGTGTGTGTGCTGCTGTGTGTGTGTGCTGGTGTGTGTGTGTGTGTGTGTGTACTGGTGTGTGTACTGGTGTGTGTGTGTGTGTGTACTGGTGTGTGTACTGGTGTGTGTGTACTGGTGTGTGTGTGTGTGTGTGTACTGGTGTGTGTGTGTGTGTGTGTGTACTGGTGTGTGCGTGTGTGTGTGTACTGGTGTGTGTGTGTACTGGTGTGTGCGTGTGCGTGTGCGTGTGCGTGTGTGTGTGTGTGTGCGTGTGCGTGGGCTGGTGTGTGTGTGTGTGTGTGCTGGTGTGTGTGTGTGTGTGTGCTGGTGTGTGTGTGTGTGTGTGTGTGTGTGTGTGTGTGTGTATATATGTGTGTGTGTGTGCGTGTGCTGGTGTGTGTGTGTGTATATATGTGTGTGT
>JAQQZT010000006.1:8637987-8651221 GCA_030068275.1 Clarias platycephalus
GTGTGTGTGTGTGTGTGTGTGTGTGTGTGTGTGTGTGTGTGTGTGTGTGTGTGTGTGTGTGTGTGTGTGTTTTGTGTAAAATAGAGCTCATCTGACACACTTAAGATTAAGATGCATCGCTGACCTAAGAATGCTTAACTATACATCCTTTTTACGGGCGTACCTTAAAGAGAATCCCAGTTAAAGAAAAAGAAAAAAAAAATTCTTTCAACTGTACAAAATGGCATCGAGCTAGAATATTTAATGTTAGAAGGGAAATTATGGATTTTATGTAATGTTATATTGTATCGGTATAAAGAGTGGGAAAATATCTTCAAGAAATGTTCACACTGTGAAAAGATTTTAAGTGTATACATTGTGAACAGCAATCTGTAAAAAATAAATTGTAATTAGAGGATATGCAGGGATATTGCCTTATGTCTGCTTTTGGAGATATTAACCTCTGACGGTCTGAGCTATTTGTCTTCTTCACTTCACATATTTAAAGGATATTGATAAAAAAAATCTTAGTGTTCTTGTAGTAATGATGAGAGCTAAGTATCTGCCTGCAGGTCAGTTGTGAAAAGGCTAGGATGTGATTGTGACCTTATTGAGCTATTTTTTTTTTCTGTAAGGTCTGGAAACAAATGGACTGAATGCTAGAATAAATCCTATGAATTAGCTTCTGCTGGTGTTCTGGCTATTTCTGTGGGAGAATAAAAACACGTTTCTGGGGTGTGGGGTCAACATCGGTTATTCTCCATGTGGATTTTTTTCCCCCTACATCCCCAAAATATGGTGGCATTTTATTGACACATTCTAGGTGTGACCAAGTGTGTGTATCTGTCTTTCTGAGGTGTATTTCTGAATCCCATTGCTTATGGAATAAGCCATGAACCCACTTTGCCACTGATCTGGGTAGATCACTTACTGATGATGAATGAACAAAGAATCCTTAAGTCTATGACTAAAACAACTGGATGTGCCTTTATAGGAAAATAATCAATGACTGGGCTCCCTGACATGAAGTAGAGTGCTATTAGTAATACAAAGTTAATTAACGTTTAATAATTAAGTAATTTCACACGAGAGGGCATGCTGTTTTATTATGCCATTTATTATCAACATATTATGATTTGTTTGTTTAATTTCAGTTCATTTGCTCCTCCAACACACATTCTTCCCTGACTAATGGAGCTGGTGACTGACGGTGTAATTAACAAGGGTTCAAGTTCTTGGACAAGTGGACAAAAAGTGAGGGAAATAAACCATAATAGTCCTGACAAACGTAGAATATTTACTTTATATTTGCATTTATTCCACTTTAGAATATCAGCTAACATCTTTGTTGTGGAGTTGAATTCCAAAAAACTAGTGTACTACAGTATGTAGGGTGTGTAATATCTTGTTTCACACACCAAGTAGTGCCCTGGATCAGGTGTTAGAGAGGGATTTGTGATTCAGCCTTGTGTCAGAAGCTATTTAGTGTTATAGCTCGCATTAGCAAAAAAAAAAAAAAAAACGATCCAGAGGCAATTCAAAATGACTTGGAAGCATTTATTAAGGAGATGGTCTTGTATAAGATGACAACGTTATCAGATATGTTTTCACGCCGAAGCTGCTTCCATGATTGGTTTTGAAAGAGGGTTTTGGCAGGCAGCAGCTCTCTCCTCTGGACTGAGGACTGATTCGTATTTACTCAGGTTGTCTTTGTGAAATATTAAAATGTGTTTGATGATCTCCGTAATTTAAGTGTGACAATTAGGGAAAAAAAAAAAAAATCAGCAACCGGACTAATACTTTTTACGGCACTGTATACAGTATCACCACTTGTGAAATGACTCTTATTCAATCAGCTTGCTCAGTCAGAGCTAACTGTTGTATTATAATATTAATTGTTGCTCTGTGGCACATGTTAATGGTTCTAATTCATCATAGAGCCATACATCGTACTTTTTATCCATTAGGGATTAATGTTGTAAATCATCCATGAACTAGATAGCTGCTTTACCATAATTCATACTATCAATAATCATTACATGGAGCCCATCCTATAGACTCATTTTAGCTGTTACAACAGAATGAATAATATATTAGAAGAATCTTTCTGCCATTATTTTAACAAAATACCGTCAAAACATTCTGACCAGTCAGAAATAAACAATGCTGTGGTATAACTGTATAAAGTTAACCAAGTCCTTGGATGACCTACAATGAGTAAGAACAACTAAGCGTTTCATCAATTCACAGTTACTGTAATAATAAGGCTGGTACAGTAGACCTCAGGTTAAAACTGTAATTAATTCAGAAATGACTCGGACACTCGTGCTCAATTTCCTGTTAACACAGTTAGGGCTTTTTGATTATATGCCCTCACCTTCCACTTTATTGAGAACACCAGGACATCTATGCAGTTATATAATCAAATCATATTGTAGCAGCACAAAACATAATGTAATGCAGATACAGGTCAAGAGCTTCAGGTAATGTTCACATCAAATATCAATATGAAGAAAAGTGTGATTGATCACAGTGCCTTAAACCATGGTGTGCTTCTTTGTTTGATTAAATTCATGCCTTCTGCTGCTACCACATGATTGGCTGATTAGATAACTGTGAGGTTGTAGAGGTGTTCACAATAAAGTGTACAGTGAGTGTAGTATAAATTTATAATTTTATAATATATATATTTTTTAATTTAATAATTATATTATCTCACGTCACACAGATGAGGATGAGTTTTTATTTCTTCCCTCTCTTTTTTTTCTCTCACCTCTGGCTCACTAATTAGGGACACATTTTTACATTTTAAATGTATATCTGGGATTAATATAACTTGTACAGTTATTATACAAATTATGGAATTTCTGTAAATCTGCTTTGTCAATGTCCTGTCTGTCCACTATATCCAAATAAAAAATAAATAAATTGAGATGACAGTTTCTCACTTGGAATAACAGTATGATGACAAAAATAGTAATTTAAAAAAATTGCACCAGAAGCTTAAGATTTTGGAAATTTTCGAATTCGTTGGTGTTTATTGAAGTTTTAATAGTACAGTGGTGGAGACATACTGAGACGGTTTACATTGTAAAGCTGTTCAGTGGCCAAGCAGTACAAACGCTTTTTGTCACATCTATATAGTTCTTCCCCAGGAGAAAAAAAAATGAAGACAAAACAACACATATTTGTTTCCTTCAGCAAGACAGAGAGCGACCCTGTGTACTGGACAGATGTTATGGAATGATGGAATTCTCTCATGCATCTTCTTGGCTAGGAGTAGTGTATGATAAGACTGGAATCATGTGTAATGAAAATTTTCTAGCAGAACAGATATAAAAAGGAGAATTAATCCTCCAGACCTTCTTGGATGGTCTGAAATTCATAAACCCAATGCAGATTTGTTACATTCTTCTATTCCAAACCTGTTATTTGTAGGAGGACTTATACAAAATTACGGTCAATATAGACCGCAAGATGAACCAGAACTTATTGCGTTTCTGTCTACTAATAAAAAAAGTGATTATATTGAACTTTGGACCTGATCTGTGAAGCCCAAAATGGAAGATAAATGCACCAACATAACATGTCCACAGTATGAACTCATCACTGTGCTGTTTACATTCAAATAATTATATGGCTAATATGCTCAAAAGGAGGAAAATCTGAAGATGGTGTGCAATGCTAGGAAAATAAATTGTCCATTGGTGTGATGATCATTATCACCAAACGCAGAATGACAAAATTCATGTGAAATGTCCGATAGCATACACAGGTCTGCTCTGTTCACAGTTTAAATCGTCAGTGAACTCGATTTTTTCTCCCACTAATCAGACACCAAAGCAAGACAATACACACGCAAAATACTGTTGAATGAATGAAGAGAAAAATGTCCACAGGTCGTGTATTTGCCACCCCCGCTGTGGGTGCAAATATTCACAGTAAAATAATACACAGTATATTACATTACATTCTGCTGGGAAGACTGGGCCACTTACATTAACACTGTTCTTGTAAAAATTATTTCAATTCATCAATAAATTGTTGAACTTTAAAACTGAATTTCAGCTTTCAGTTGCATTGGGGGGAAAATGTACAAAAATGAAAGTGTGCGGTTAGTGCAATCGGAACATTTAACCTTATTTGCTACATCACTGAGTCAAATGGACAATCAAAGGAAGGGAAATAAAATGAAAAACAAATTGACCTTAAGTTTCATCTATAGTGTATCTGTATGAAGCTTGCGTCTGGTTGTAGAGTATTAAAAACTTAATCTAATATTTGAACTGTGATTTGCAATTGAATGGTCAGCTGTAGAGGAGTTGTTACTAATAATAATACGAAGGGTGTTTAAGTCAAACCGGGACTTTTAAGCCTCCTGAATGAAGGTGTAAAACTGATTGATATTTACAGAAGCCTACTCAAGCACAATACGGTGATGGGACACTTAACCCGCAATAAAACATTTGAATGGTGCGAATGTTCAAAACAAGGCTGTATATTTGGGAATGACTATCCTTGCTGAGGTGACTCAGAGCCCACTGTAGTCGTTCCCGTGAACATTCAGCGAGATTAACGCCTGGTCCTTTAAAATCAACGGATAACTTGTCACCAATTTGACACTGCTGGCAGTTATTGTCAAATCTCCCCTACCTCACTCTACTCTGTTTGGTCCATTAAAAGGAGTTCCTGGGAGGCCAGAGTTTCAGATGTAAATCAAGCAGTCCGATCATAGCTCCAGGGTACTGATAAAACTTTCAACTTTAATGGTATCCAAGCAATGGTAAACTCTTGGTAAGTAAAGTAGTGAAGAAGGGGATCATATAAATTAATAAATAATGAGTTATTTATAATTGTGTTCTGTTGTCTTGCAGAACAAAAGTCCCGGTTTGACTTAAACATCTCTCAAAATGATAATAGTAATCATAATAATAATAATACAATGCTTTTAAATATACTGTGTATATATTTAATATAAATTTCAGGTAGAAAATTATATTAGAAAATATTTTGTGCCCTTCCAGCTTCCATTTTATTGCCATTTACAGCTATAAACATTAGGGCACTTTGTGTAAGATGTGTGTGTGTGTGTGTGCTTTTGTATTCACACAGCTGAAGCTACTCCATGACTTGAGCGGATATTCAGCATATTTTAATATTGTGTCACACATGTATGGCTTAATAATGTACGGCACGGTGGTGTAGTGGTTAGTACTGTCGCCTTGCACCTCCAGGGTCCGGGTTCGATTCCCGTCTCTGTGTGCATGGTGGGTTTCCTCCGGGTACTCCGGTTTCCTCCCACAGTCCAAAGACATGTAGATTAGGCTAATTAGCATTCCCAAATTGCCCGTAGTGTGTATGTGTGTGTGCGCTCTGCGATGGACTGGCACCCTGTTCAGGGTGTACCCCGCCTTGTGCCCTAAGCCTCCCGGCTCCAGGTCCCCGTGACCCTAAATACAGGATAAAGCGGTATAGATGAGTGAGAGTGAGTGTCTTTTTCAGAATATTTAAAAAAATATAAAATAGATTTAAGTTTGAATAATTTGTTAAGATAAGCAAAAAGCTAGTATTGCAATTCTGTATAAAAATAGAACTCGGGAGTCTGATTTTTCTGTGTCAGATTTTTATGAATCTCTAGCGTGAGGATATGTATTTCCTGTGTCCTCTTCCTAAACAAAAGAATGTCTCATAAATATCTTCTGTATAAATATATCTATGCAAATATCCAAATATCCAAATAAATACATCTGAGATGTGACATCTTCCAAGATAGCAAATGGGTCACGTGTCGATATTATTAGTCATATTGCAAAAAGCCATTAAGATGGAACCTTGCATATAGGGGCAAGCAGAGAGCAAAATGTAAACACAACATATTTTTACAAAGAAAAACGTTGGGGATGTGTACCATGTGTCTACAAAGTTCTAGAAAGAAATTTGTCCTTAATTAAGGGAATAAAAATCAAGGGCGACATGTCACGACAGACTTGTATGATTCTTAATTGTTCACTGACTTAAGTAGCCTGTTTGTTTTGTGTTTAATAAATGGACTTGCAACTAAGACATACTCACATTATAGATAGACATATACTGACACAACTACATTGTACCTCAGCTGTCTAAATAAATAAAAAAATATTTAAAAAAATAAAATGGGGATTGAAACAAAAAAATATCTGAATAATAAAACAGAGGCAATTACATGATGTCCAAAAATATATGTCAAACCAAATGTGACAAAGTTATTATACTACTCAAGGTGCAGTGTGAGCATTAATGAATATTTACAATAGCACATTAGTATACATGTGGTTGTGATTTGTTTTTGTTTTTTTGGGAGCACTTCAGGAGTTTTTTGCTGAACACCATGTGCAGGAAAGACATTTGAAGCAGTAGTGTAATATTTACAAATGGACTGTGAATGCAGTTTAATTCATTTTAGTTGCTTGGTTTAAATGTATTCGGTTCATTTAGTTTCTATTATTTCCAGTAATTCTTTCCTACATTCTTTCCCACATTCTTTCCCACTATATAAAGTCCAAAGGATTTTCAAGTTTTGGACTAAGACATCTTTAATTGAGTTAAATTGTAGGAAGAAGATATTGAGTACAATTTTAACAGGTCAGCCTGTCGCTTTATTTTATCCTGTTGGCTGTGCGTCTTCTGGAAACCACATCATTAAAAAGAATTTGGATATGAAGTGCTTTTTGTTACTGCTCAATATATACCTAGACGTATGTTTTATCGAATGGAGCTCCCTGGTTGACTTCACCAGTGCTCAAGATGCAGGTCCATGGCTGAGTTCAGTCCAATGTCACTCACGTCCAGGAACTCTGTGTTGAAGATGCTGGGCGCTGATGGAGCCATGCTACTGCTGAAAGCCGTGGCTGAGCTGGGAGGAGTTAAGTCCAACCACTCCATGCTTTCCCACGGTGACTCCGCGAATGTCATGCCAAGCCCGTGACTATCTGCGGGCACTGTTGAGACTTTGGTGGCCATGGGAGACAAAGATGTTTCCATCATGTCTCTGTTGCTGAGCAACTTGTCGTCGTGGTGATGACTAGGGTAGGAGTCTCCTATTTCCTCCAGCTGGCCCTCGCCATTGCCCATTTTGATAGGGATGATGTCACCATGACGGCTCACTGGACTCAGAAGCACCTCCAGTTGGCACTCGGTGTGCCCTGCAACATGCTCGTATGGCACCTCAGAGGGCGAAATGTGGCTGTAGTGGCGGTGAAACTTTGGCATGGATGTGGCACTGGTGGCAGCATTGCTTGGTGAAACTGTAAGGTGAGGCACAACTTTGGTTACAGGGGACCTCTCTTCTTTGGCGTTAGCTGGCATTTCTTGATTGGGGGGGAGACGGGCAGTGCACGAAAAGGGGAAGGACAGTACAGTATTTATCAGAACAGTTAGTTTAAGGAAGGAGGTAGGGGACAAGAAGGGGCATACTGCGTTTATACATTTCTAACTGTATACTTACCTCCACTTTCAATAAGGACATCAAGGAGTTCGTCCATTTGCTGACTTCTAGTCATCTGCTGCAACAAAAGAGGGGTAACTAGTTAATCATAAAACAATTAGTCTCATATTGTGTAATTTTGCATGATGTCAATGCCACATTTGGACACATTATGCTATGCTTAAACTGTTAAAAACAGTACATATTTTTGTCTTTTAATGACAAGAATATTGCATAAGAACTGTGGCAAAAAAATCCTTTCTTCCACATGAAGGCTTATCCTGCAGTAGTTTATCCTGCAGTAGTACACTACTGTTTAAGGTGCTTAAATGGGAATTCCACCCAAAAATCAAATGTTGAATTTTTCTCTTATACCACCGACATGATGATAGAAACTAAACTTGATTGCTCAAATTCTCGTTTGATTTAACAACATATGAAAGACTGAAAAAGATGGAATCATCCATTTAATTTCAAATCCACAAAGTGCACCGATCAGCCTTAAATTCAAACATGGCACCGTTCAGCCATAACATTACTAACAAGTCTGATTTACAGAAGCCCCAGGCTGCAACCCACAGCACCCAAAGGATCCATTGCTAATGTCCTGGTGCCAGACACCATGGCACGCCTCCAGAGGTCTTGTTGGATCATGCCCCAAGGGGCCCGAACTGCCCATGTGGCTAAAGTGGAACCTACACAATACTGCATAATATTTCACATTGAAATGTATGACTGATTTGTGTATTAAGCAGCAAAGTGAAGGACAGAAATACAATTTGTGAGCCAGCAATAGGGTCATGACACCCAAGACTCATTGATTTGCATGGGGAGTGAAGGCTTTCCTGTCTGGCCTGATCAAACAGAAGAGCAACTGTAGCACAAATTACTGAAAATCATAGAAGCTGCCCAGCCAAAGACAGGTCAGTATGTTGACACATGTCTAACACCGAAAATGATGAGAATGGGCTCATGGTACTGTATTAGAACTGGACCATGGAGCAATGGAAGAAGGTGGGCTGGTCTGATGAATCAATGTGTTGGATGATTTCTTTTACATCATTTGAATAGCTGGGTGCATGTGAGTTTCTTACCTGGGGAAGACATGGCACCAGTCTGCACTATGGGACGAAGGCAAGGGGCAGTGGAATGCTTTGGGGAATGTTCTACTTGCAAGCCTTGGGTCCTTACATTCACATGGATGTTAATTTGACATGTACCACCTGCCTAAACTTTGGTGCAGACCACGTATACCCCTTCATGATAAAGGTACTTCCCCCCTGGCAGTGGCCTTTTTAGCAGATTAATGCACTGTCGCACACTGCAGAAATTGTAGAACATGACAAAGAGTTCAAGGTGGTGTTGACTTGGCCTTTCAGTTCCCCAGATCTCAAGCTAATTAAGCATCTGTGGGACGTGCTGGACAAACAAGTCAGATTCATGGAGTCCCCACCTCGCAACAGGACTTAAAGGATCTGTTGCTACTGTCTTGGTGCCAGATACCACAGCACATCTTCAGAGGTCTTTTGGAGTCCTCAAAAGGTCAGCGCTGTTTTGGGACCTACATAATATTAGGTGGGTGGTTTTAGTATTATGAAATGGCTGATCGGTGTATATATACAGTTGTGCTCAAAAGTTTGCATACTCTGAATTAATTTTTTGTTATACGTTGCCATTTATTTGGAAAATATGAATGATAATGCAAAATATTTTTTTCTAATTAAAGAATAGTGGTTACGTGAAGTTATTAATTATAACAGTTGTTTGATTTCTTTTTAAAACTTACAGATAACTCAAATCACCCAAACAACTCTGATAAAAAGTTTACATATCCTTGAATGTTTGGCCACATTATAAACACACTGTTTGACACACACAGGTTTAAATGGCTATTAAAGGCCATTTTCCACACCTGTGAGTGTCTGTGCATAAATAGTCAGTGAGTTTCTCAGCTCATGAGATGATGCACTGACTTGGCTGGATACTGCACCAAGGGGAAGACAAAAGAACGGCCAATGGACCTGCATAATAAGGTAGTTGAACTTTATAAAGCAGGAAAAGGATATAATAAGATAGCTCAACACTTGAAAATGCTAGTCAGTACTGTTCATACTCTGATAAAGACATGGAAAATAAGAGGTTCTGTTGATACTAAACCACGGTTAGATAAACCAAGAAAGATTTCACCCACTACTGCCAGAAGAAAGAAAGAAAGAAAGAAAGAAAACTCAAACAACTTCAAGAGAAATTCAGGCTGATCTGGAAAAAAAAAAAGTGGTGGTGGTGTTTCAAGGAGCACAATAAGGAAGTACATGAACACAAATGACCTTCTTGGTCAAGTTGCCAGGAGGAAGCCATTACCGTGCCCAATCCACTAAAAGGCCCGCTTGCCAAACAGCACCTAGAGAAGCCTCACAGCTTCTGGAGCAGAGTCATTTGGAGTGATGAGACCAAAATTTAACCTTATAGTCACAACCATAAACACTATGTTTATGGTGAAAAGTACACCATCCCCACTGTAAAGCATGGTGGTAAATTACAGCAAGTAAGAGTGAAGGTTCTGGAGTGGCCATCACAGTCTCCTGACCTCAATATCATTGAGCCACTTTGGGGAGATCTCAAACGTGCAGTTCATGCAAGACAACCAAAAAAACTTACAGGAACTAGAGCCATTTTGGCAAGAAGAATGGGCAGCTATACCACCTGAGACAATTAAGGATCTCATGCACAATTATTACAAAAGACTACATGCCATCATTGATGCTAAAGTTGGCAATAGATGATATTAAGAACTAAAAGTATGCAAACCTTTGAACAGGGATTATTTCCAAATTTTCTTTATTGTCATGTTTTATTTGATGATTGTGCCATTATGTTATGACTTACATATGAAATTGCGTCCTATAAGAAATAAAATAAAATTATTTTGCCTTCTCACTCATGTTTTTTTTTTTAAATGGTACACATCTTCTCATGCAAATTCTCCCAAGGTATGCAAACTTTTGAACACAACTGTATATATAAAACTAAATATTTAAACCAACACTTTTTTTTAATGTAATTACATTCACTTTAGATGTAATTTTAGACAAATATCAGCCAGGAAGCTCTCTAATCAGTTCAACCGTTCAGGTATGGTTGTGCTGATCATGCAATGTGAAAGCAGAGAAATGTGCATTGTGATGGTGTCATAGAAGAGGAAAAGGGTTTGTGATTTATGTGTGTATGAGGGATGCCAGAAGCTGGGGTGATGGGTGAAGGCATAAGGCTCAGCTGTTTTTGGGACTCTTTTACCTGCTTCACTGCATCCTCATAGCATGGGGGCTGTTTATTGGCAGATGCAGTAGAGTCTGAGCTATAGAAGGTAGTGGTGGAGGTGGCGCACTTTTGGCCAATGTGCCTGGGAGAGTGTAATATTGCCATCTATATGAGGAGATAGGGTAAGAGATTATACCTCAGATGTGTAGCAGGCATTATATGTATTTGGCCATGAGAAGGGGCAAACAGATCAACTGTTCATTTCTTTTCTCTCTATCTGTCCTGGAATCATTTGTCAACATTGAATAATAGCAGGTAGCTTTGATTTGTCCTGCCATCTTGAGTGAATTTGGCACGTGATATTGACCACATGACCAGATTTATGCACATCAAGAATCTTGTGACTAGTAATGATTTTTTTTCAGTTCAGTGAATAATGGGCTGATGAAAACATGTGACCAGTGTATTCATTGCTGATGATTTTTAGGAGGTATTACAACATTTTTTCAGTGTGTAACCACAGTGGATAACTGTGGGAGGATTGGTTTTGTGGCCACAGATAGAAGGAAAATCAGAAGAACAGTAGGTTTTTGTGTGAAGGCTTTTCCAGATAGATTTTGTGCATGAATACAGTTAAGAAGGTGGGATGCTGTGGACTAATGTTATCTCCTTACAAACCTTTTGCTGCATATTTAGATTTTTTGCCTTAGAAGATCCTCTGGGATTTTGGTTATTCTCACTGCTTGGGTACACCGGCTGTATACTTCTTTGGTCAGGTGAATAGGTACAGCTTACAGACTGAGCAACATTCTTCTGCTGGAGCTGCGATAAGGAGCAATATTTTTGTTAGATTTGATATAGAACCTTACAAACTTTAAATTAAGTTCCATGTTCCTTAATGTAAGACTGAAGCCCTACATCAAAAAGCAACTATAGCTGTTTGAGGCTGTGTACCTGCATGGGATGTGGTCTAGCTCCATTGTGAGGGCAGCTATCCCTGCCCAGGGTGGATGAGAGCAAAAATGGATGACTAGGAGAGGAGGGCAGGCTGTTGGGCTGTGGGCTGTTTGAGTTCTTTGTCACTGGTGAGTCTTGAGGAGAGCACTGAGGGCTTAGATAGGCTGGGAGACCAGAAGGACTTCTAGAGGAAGGCATGTCCATGCTTCTGAGCCCACCACCTAGGCCACAGTGTCCCACCGGCTCCATGCAACTGTTTGGGGGTCCATTCTTTTGCTGTTTCAAGGCCATAGGACAGCTGGAGTTCACATGCTCCTGTTTGATAGACACACCAAAGAAGTGCTGCATTTGGCTTGGGGGCTGCAAGTGCACTGGCTCCTGCACGCCATGAGTGTGTTTCCGTTTATGCAGTTGCATCCGTAGCTCTTCCACTTGCCGTTGCTCCTGGTGCAATTTCCATGTCAGCTCCTCAATCACCTTCTGCTTCTCTACCAACATCTTGTCCTTCTCAGTGTCCAGGCCTGGTTCACCATGAAGACAGTTCCCTAGGTTCTGGTTGTCATCTGCACTCAGTTGAGCTGGTGATGGCTGCAAGCCAAACTGTGGGGAAGACATAGTGACGTCGCTAAAACTGTCAGGAAGTGAGCCACTGACAGACAGCTCAGAGGAGGCAGGAGATATGGGTGGGGTAGATGTAGTGCTGCAGAATGGGTAGTACCCCCCTACATGTGACATAGTACCAGAAGAACTAGGGGATTGGTAGGAGGAGAGTGAGCCAGTGGGGGTCACTGGGAAGGTCACAGTCGTGATATCTCCAGAACGGGAGGGAGAAGCAGAGCTGGAGTCTTTATAGGGCCTCAGCCTTTCTATCAGTGCAGTCTTGGTTCCTGAAACTGGCAGACCTCGTATTCTCAGTTGCTGCCGAAGCTCAGATACCTGTTGCCAGAGCAAAAAGAAAAACTGTGCTCAATGCAAGTCACAATCCACATTCTTCACTTCTCTTACTAAATCTGCAGACTACACCTTTATCAATTCACTGTATGGAGATACTGTTTGTAGAAAAATGAAAATCACTTGTGTGAGATGTCTTTAGATAACTGCAATTAGTACCTTTAGATCATCAAGGTTAGCAGGCAGAGGTCCTGGTCTGACTGGAGTCATGTTGGATGTGCTGCAGTATGTAGTTTTTACAGGAGATGAGGAGCTGCTGCTTTCTGTACTGGTGGCGGTGCTTGAACTGCATGGCGTTTGCTGTTCAATGGTCGGCCTGAAGGATATTCACACAGTCAGTTTAGACATAAGTTTCATTTCTAATAATGGTACTTCATTTGGAATATTCAATTTGTCTACAGAGATCTATAGATCTGGCTATATGAGCAGTGGTAGCTTAGTAGATTAAGGTTTTGGGTTATTAATCAGAAGGTTGGGAGTTATAGCCTCAGCTCCACCAAGCTACCACTGTTGGACGTTTAAGCAAGGCCTTTAAACCTTTCTGCTCCAGGGGTGCTATCTATCTATCTATCTATCTATCTATCTATCTATCTATCTATCTATCTATCTATCTATCTATCTATCTAT
>JAQQZT010000006.1:8659518-8671806 GCA_030068275.1 Clarias platycephalus
AAAAAAAGGTGTTACTCACGAGGCATGATGCCCTGGTCTGCTAACTGCTCTCGCGTCCTCCTCTGCTGGAGTCTCAACTGCAGGACTGCGAGTGAGGGAAGGGAGGGAAAGAGGAGAGAGGAGACAGAAGGAGAGAGAGAGAGAGCAGGACAAAGTGATTCACTAGCCATGAAGCAAAAAGTGTAAATCTGTGTCTGGCCAGGGAACACATCATCCCCTGCAGGCATGCAGAGATAGCGGAGTGTCTTTCCTCTGTCTTGCCCGAGGAACAGAATTGCACATGTACTGTACACAAACCAGCAACAGGCGAATCGAGCAGCCCTTGCGTTTATGACCCTCCTCTTTACTGGCCCTCACGCCCACGAGGACCACACACTGTAGGGAGAGTTGTTTAAAAGCCAGGAGCTGTGTTTATCATAGACCTACATCCTGTTTTAAGAAATATTTGTGGGTCTCTTGCTTTCTTTGTTTTGGGTGGCGTGTCTCACATCAGGATAGCAGACCATCAGTGCGTCAACTCTGGGTCACTACATCGGAAATTATTATGAGATTATTTCTTGACAAATATTAGTATATTGCTGTGAAATTGAATTCGCAACCATGAAACAAATGTGTTTTTTTTTTTTTTGCTGGTGTTTGTGGAGGACATGCGGCGATCACCTATATTTGTGCTTCCACACAAAAACAGTCTCACATCTGCTTCTCTTCGGAACACATTTTGGGCAAGATGAAGCTGGGAACCACTGCCAAGCACAGAGGAGTGGACTGTTAATGGGCAAATAGGTGGACAGTGCAGGGGAGCCTGCTGATTTATGGCTCCAGAAAACCGAAAAACCTGGCTCACCCTGAACAGCACTGGCAGTTCTCACAAGTCTCATCATAGACTTAACCTGGAAATAGTTTTGGACAGCTTTTTTTTTATTAAAAAAAATAAGATGTTTGAAGAAATCTGCATCATGTACAAACATTTATCCTACAAAATACAAGATATTTGTACTTGTTGTTTCACTTTTTCTATCAAGGCAAACCTGCAGCGAGAGCAACAGGTGAATTATTTTTTTTTTAAAAAGAAAAAAAAAAAAGACAAAGATGCCTTCGAGCATGGGTCTGAGATTGCTTCCTGGCAGCGTCAGTGCTATTTGGCGATGTTTGCAGCAGAGGGATGGAGAAGGGGGGGGCGGGGGGGGGGGCGGTTGAAGAATGCCAAACCCCTTGATTGCCCTAAATAATTATCCTCTATAAGAACCATCGCAGGTTCACAGACACTCTGGATCGAATAACCTCAGCAATAAGAACCATATGAGCTGACTTAATAGCCTAAAATAGCTCCACCAGTTGTCTTTAGGGCATATATTTTAATTTAAGAAAAAAAAAAAAAACCCCAGCTTGTTTCTACCCTAAGAGTTTTGCATTTGTGCCTGTTGTTGAATCATGCCACAAGACCTTTCATCGGTATGTTACTTTGAATAATCTCTTACATGCTGTAGAAGAATAAGAAATCCATTTTTCCAGTGCAGGAACATCGAGGGCTTCATCAGAGTAAGAACAAACAAATCCTGAGGCCTTTGAAGTGAAATAGTCTTTCCGTGAATAGCAATAAGGCAGTAATCTTGACATGATGCAGATGGCTCAGAGATATTTGTATCCATATGATCAGTCTGCTCCTGTAGTGAATGACTTATCCCAGCTGTATGGTTCATGACACCACCAACTGCACGCTTGGCTATGGGCATGGCCAGCTGTTCAGCTTTCGCATCTAATCACGATTGCCGTTGTTTTGTGTACCACTGGCATCTCGTTCGGTCTTTGAATGCCAACTCGAGAGCATTTCTGTACCGCATATTCAAGGTCAAATCGAGCCCCCTGACCTCAGAGGAGACGCTGAAGGTAATGCAGTAGCTTGCAATAATCGTGTTATTTATGCAAGTTCGGGGGAAAGGATCATGGTGGGAGGACATGATAAACTTGCTTTGACTCACCAGAAGGCTCACAGACTTATTAAGCTGTCAGTAATTTGAGAATACCACACACGTGGCCAAACACACAATGAGCAGATGTGGTTGAACACACAGATTTCTAATGTGCTTTTGTGTTCTTTTTTCCGCTAAACCCCAGTTCCTAGTCAAAGTGAGTGAGGTAATTAGCATTGGCAGCACTTGTTCACTGGACCCAGCTTGACTTGGAGCTAAAATGTAACCATGCTGGGAACAATCTTGGTTCTAACTGATACAACCGACGTGTGTGCTCAGATCAAAATAACCATTATTTTAGTTAGTGGATGCAATAATAATAATAATAATAATAATAATAATAATAATACAATCTTTGAATTTCAGAGTTTTTAGAAGGAAAAACAAAGAAGTCAGGATGATAAATGAACACATGTACATTATCAGCTGATATGGACCATTAAACATCTTGAGAACCTTTTGGGCTGCATCGATCATGTGACCGCGACTGGAAAGTTCTCAGCTGCTCAGGAAACCAGTTCTGCTCCACACACCTCTAAATGTCTGAGAATCTTCGGAAAGCATGTGCACAGTTATGTAATTACGTAATACCGCCCATCCTTTTCAGTCACTAATGAAGTTCCACAAAGATTTGCACACATCCACAAGGGACACACTGGCAGATCTCTATCTATCTTGCTTACTCTCACGCACACACACACACTCATGCAGGGGGAAATAGTGGCAGGCAGTGTGCATACAAAAGTAAAACCTATATCCCTGTGTAAACACTCCAACATCTGTGGAGCATTATGGCATTAGTATGTGCTGGTCAAAATAAGCAACTTTTTTTTTTTTTCTTTCTTTTTTTAAAATTTTTAAACCATGCCATGGACCCAAGACATTACTTCTACCCTTCCTCTGGAGTCAGGGGCCATTTCCTTTCTGTCACTGCTCTAAACAACAGGAGGGAAACGCTCAATTTTGCCTGTAATTTTGGGTGAGGCATTCAAAATCTAAGTAGGAAAAAGTATATATATATATCAGACCGTTAAATCAAATAAAGTCTCTGAAAGCAAAGTGCAATTGACCTTTCAGTCGGTTGTCAACAAGTTTTCTCTGTGGGGTGTTTTAATATTTGTCACAGACAAATCTCCGCCTGTTTCAGTAACGTTCATGTCAGAGAGGTGGCAGTATTGTTCACATCCGATTCATTTCTAGACAAGATTCCAGGATTCATCGGAGAGAAGTGCCATGAGTTGACTTGTGTATAAACATGAGTACAGAAGAGAGAGAGGCTTCTCAGTTCCTGAGGAAGATGGCAAGGCAGAGAGAGAGAGAGAGAGAGAGAGAGAGAGAAAGAAAGACGAGCGAAAAATGATAGAAAGCAGACGAACGTGCTAAGAATACGAGCTGTCAGCCTTTTGGGAGAATTTAAAGCAGCACTTCAGGTAGCTCTTGAGACTGGTAAGGTCATATCAAGCTGCCATGTTTGTCGTTTGATAACCTTTGACCTCTGTCTCACATCAGTTCACACTATGGAAGCAAACTGTCACTTTTAACTACAGCACGCGTGTGCGGAACGCTAAAAATACCCGTTAAACATTAGAAAAGCGCATAATTACAAGTACAGCTTAACTTTACAGAGCGATATAATCTGCGAAAACCGTTCGTCCTTTATGATTGCGTTCTTGATAATGATCAGTATAAACATTTACCAAGTGATTACGTTTAATAAACAGTATCTTTTGCGACTTTCCCAAATCCAAACAAATGAAGCGACCGGTATAAAACACCTTACCTGATCTAAATTTGCTGCGAATCAGTACGGAGTGTTCAGAGCCCAGCAGGGTCATTCTGGTCACAGTAAGATTCCAGTGTCAGCGCATTAACAGAGCAGTTTACTAACTTCAGTCCAGTTGGAGAGAGTGTCATTCATCAACAGGGTGGCCCCCCGAACAAGCGAGCGCAGAAGTGTCAAACTTGCACACATCTAAATGCTGAGCGCGAGACGAGCACAGAGTGTCAGGCAGCTTTTGCTCGACTCTCCAGAGTGGCTACGGTTCCATGTAACACTGGGGGCTCCTCTCCATGAGAGAGAAACTGATAGGACTGTGCAGCTGGGAGGGTCTTAAACCGGAGGAGAGTGCGCTGAGCCCTCCTCCAGCTCACTACTGAGTTCTCCCTCAGCACGGGACAGAGCTGCCCCTACTGTTCAGCAGCATGCGAGCCCACCACACACACACACACACACACACACACACACACACACTCACACACACACTCACCAAAACACATACACCCATAGGGATCGGCAGGTGTCAACCCTGAGAATGAAGATGTCCTGCTTCGTCAACACAACACTGCTTTTCATATTCGCATGCTAGAGGTGCACGTCATCCTATCTTCTGGGATACGTTTTTACACTTGAAGTGTGGCTGTATTTCATACTTCTCACATGTTCCTCAGGAGATCATCGCGAGGACTAAAATATATCCTGGTGTATGGGGCTTAAACTGAGTCAGTTTATGTATGTGGATTTTATCTTATCTAAAAGAGAAGCAATCTCCACTTAGTGTTCTGACAGCCTTTCCTCCAGCTCCCACAATCCACAACACATATCAGGGAGGTTTGTTTGGTCTCTTTTGGTTGCCGAAGCGTCCCTGTAGACCTGTAGATTTACTTCAACAAAGTAAGAAGGAAAAGGGGGGAAATGGCAAGGTACAATGTTTTCTTCTTTAAAAAAAAAAAAAAAAAAATTGTGGCTACCTTGCTTTGGGCTGAAAATTGTGTAAACACCTACAAACTAACGCATCTGTCCTTTTTCCAACTGTTTACACTTTGCAGGTTTCCTCATAATGGATGAGAATACACTACAGAAGAAATACTGCAGTGATGTCATTGCCGAGCTCCTCTCACAAAGCCAGTTTTTTTTTTCTTTCTTCTTCTAATTCTTCTAATTCTTCTTCAGACTCAGCACTGGCTCGTCGCTCTAAAGCACTTTAGGTTTTAAATGAATCCAAGGGTTTAAACTCGCTAATGGCACCCAAACAATCTGTCCACTCCCTTCGCCACGCGTAACGCTCCGCAGTCCAATATACAAGCACAGTCAAATATTTACATTAGTACATCTTGAGTTGTAAGCGGCCTGTTTTTTTGGGGGGAGAAAGAGCGCTTTGCCGCACACAGTTCCTCTTGACTGGAGCTTGGAAGGCTTAATTAGCAGGTGAAAGTGCTTAAAGCGAGGTTGTGGCAGCGTCCGAGTCTGAGCATCCTTGTGAAATTCCTCAGAGGGTCACTGAGTCCTGTCCTAATCCCTCCCTTTAATTGGGCCTCGCGTCTCTAGAGGAGACATGTTTCATCTGAGCGGACTCCTCGAGAGCGGCTCAGTGTGACACCTCTGGACATGAATCACCGCTCTGGGTTTATGATAAATGAGTGTTTACAATCATATAGTATCTGTCTGAGTAGACACACACACACACACACACACACACACACACACACACACACACACACACACACACACACACACATACACACACGTGTTCCATAGCATAGAATTCAGCTATAGGCAGTGTTATGGCTGTGGTGTAATATAGCTTTATGACCTCTGGGGTTTTAAGTGCTTCTTGGAAACCTGTGCTTAACACCATATTGGATTCATCAGCGATATTACCATCCTTCGAGATGTGTTTATTGGCACCCCAAAAGGAGGTTTTATTAAAAACCTTTGCTTTGTGCCTATTGTTAACATTTGCGTTTAGGGCTTATTATAGCCAGTACTG
The DNA here is from genome assembly GCA_030068275.1 of Clarias platycephalus. NCBI lineage: Eukaryota > Metazoa > Chordata > Actinopteri > Siluriformes > Clariidae > Clarias > Clarias platycephalus. Next base: position 8,665,256 of record JAQQZT010000006.1, read on the forward strand.
CATAGCATGTATAATTCACATATCACGTTATCAAATATCCTTCATGTTTTCACACAAAACAGTGTTTTAATTATGTGTAATTACACACTAAACACAATTCCTACTAAGTTGCTGTAGCATACGGCCTGTCACTACACTATCGGCGTTTCAGAAAGTCAGAGGAGGTGAATTTATTCCGGACTGCTCACAGACACCCACCTGTTTCATGTTTTGTGATCAATGACTTTTTGTTGTACAATGTGGAATAATGTACCGTACACTACTCACTCGATGTAATGTAACTACCTCTGTCACTACTGATTTAGACAGTCTGAAGGCAGAGCTGCAAAAAAAAAGACTTGTGGACCGGAGGAGTGGAGCTTGTCATGCTCTTGGCTATATCTCAGAACACATCAGACAGACAGCGTCTCACACACGCAGACGGTCAGGGGAGGAGGAGCCGCAGCGTGCCGAGCCCTGAGTGGAGCCAGCAGGACTGAGGAGCGAGAGGCAGAGACAAAGCGAGAGAGAGAGAGAAGGAATACACAGGCCGAGAGATATAGGACGAACAAAATTAGCGAGTTAGTGCTAAGACTTCAAGAGTTAAAGTAAGACTGAAACAGAAGTGAGTGAAAGACAGAGGAATGAAAGGCCACGAGCAAGCTGAAAACCTGAGGCAGCAGAAACAGCTGGCTCTTATCTGTATAAAACCCACTGGTATCCGTTACAACAATGCTTTAATGACCATTCTCTGCTTACTGTCGCTGCTGCCTTTGTTTTAGAGCGATGACTACGGCCGCAGGTAAACACTCCCAACTGGAGCACCCAGAAAGTCCGTCTCCTGAGACAAAGCCAAGAGATCTGAAGATTTGTCCACTTTCGGGAATGTGCAGGAGACCTTTTTTTTTTTTTTTCCCCCTTTTGCAAGTCGATTGTTTAGATCCCTCAATATTTTATTCTCGGTTATGATTTTTTGAAGAGAGATTTTAATATTATTATTATTTTTATAGAGTACAGTCAGTTCCTCCTCAGATCAAGTTTTAAACATGTATCACAATGATAGGCGTGAACAAACCCCTATGCATTTTCTTCTCAGAGCCTGGATTTTGGGGGGTTAAATTGGGAGACGTTAAATCACACTGGGACCGTATTAGATCGAGGTATGAAGCAAAGTCAAAATCTAAGTAAAACAAGAAGAGCGAGGGATAAAGCCTACCGAATATGAGAAAACGTGAGAGGTATTTTTTTTGGTGTCGACGAATAAAGGATCAATTGTACATAGAGTCAGAGGCAACATACATAAAAAAGAATATACCAGACCTAAGCTCTGAACATCCATGTTTTGTTCATTTGGGTACAGCCCTTTCAAAATGAATTTATTGGACTCCTGCCATTGTAAAAAAAAAAAAAAAAAAAGAGAGAGAGAGAGAGAGAGAGAGAGTGTGCATGAATGATTGCAGTGTGAGGGCAAGTGGAGGTCTTGCATCATTTCAGATTAAGGCAAACTCCCTGTTATTAGTTAAATTGAGAGTGAGAGCTATGCCGGTTTAAAACCTGACCACAATTAAAATTCTGTTTAAATTTCTCCAAGCTCAATTTCGCTTAATCTAAAGCCATGAATAATACTTAAATAGGGGCACGTATCAAAAATAACACTGGAAGGATTCGAGCGCGAGCCCTTTTTCTTTGCTCTGGAGGAACAAAATTGATTGGTTTCTGTCAGGTAAACTAGGATCTGTTTTCCTAGCTTGATTTATCTGTGGAATGGAATGTTTGCGTATGTTTTGATCAAATGTCTCTGAACCACACGTAACACTCATCACTGTTTAGTCTAAAGACTACTGTGTATGTTGAGGAGCATGTTTGGCGTATAAGTCATTGTCATTATAGTCTCGTGAGCCTAAAGTAAAGTATTTTGGCCCAGTTTTACAGTGTAGCTTGTCCAGGATTTGCAGGTTCTTGTATTGTGAAAATGTCAAAAAGACACTAAACAGCCGTCACATTCGTTTCTTCTTCTTCCAGGTACTCAGAAATAACCTACCAAAGGTACTGTATAGGTGGGGTTCAAGTATCAGCTAATGGAAACATACACATGCAGTGTGTCTGATTTTAGCTTATGTTTGAATATATACAGTGAAAGAAATATTACTGTGATCTGATGTTCTTGCGGAGAAGTCAGATGTACGACGGAGGAGCGGTGGATGTCTCTCTGATGCACCCTTTTTTATATTACATCATGAACTCTGGATGTAATCCACTATCTTTCCTGAATAAAATCCAGGTTTTAGAAGCAATTCCCATGACCACTATATTCCCACACTCTGCCATCCAGTCCTGTTCACCCGCTGAAAGATGGCCAGCTACGTTAACCCGAACCTGCTCGTCTACTTTTAGGCCTGGACATATAATAACTGACATATTGTCTGCTACTCCTCTGTCTAAGCCCACCAGGCAGCAAAAAAAAAAAAAACGACGTACCCCCCCAGTATGCTGCCCGTGCATCAAAAAGGGTATCACATGACGTGTGCTAATATTTGTCTTGACGTGTTGAGCACCGAACCAAATACTTTCATGCTGTTTGGCTGAAATGTGCTGTCAAGGAGCACATTTTCCATCCAGATGGGGAAAGACCAAATCTCTGTGTTTTTGTTGGTGTAAGTCAGTTGGTGTTAGACCACACATCGTAATATGCTTGAAGCTGAAGTGCATCTTATCAGGATCTTTAGTGGATAACGGGAATTTATCCGTACCACTCTTTCACACTTGCGCATTCATTTGGAAGTGTCCATTAGAAGATACTGCAGTTCAACCTAAACATTCAAGTCATCCCCATAGGAAGGTTGTTGAACAGAATGGACTTGTGCAGTGTGAAACCATGCTCTCATCACTCTACAGGGCAGCTCTGCTACACTGCATTTGCAGTATTTCTGTAGAGACTGGTGATTTGTTCTGGAAAGATATGCTTTCTTTACTGACTGAAAAGCTGAGAAAACACCGAGAGGCAAAACATTAATTGCTAACACGTATGAGAAAACATATATGGGGCACATGCGGCAAACACTACTTTACTTAGACTTTTCTAAAAAAAAAATAAAAACCAAAAAAAAAAAACATGCACACATATTACAAAGTTATCAGCCATCAAGTGAACGTCAAATGAAGGAAAAATATGTGCTATGTACAGTATATACGTAATAACTGCCATGTTATGTCTAAATATCCAGGGACATTCTTTAATCTCGTAATATATGTTATATGTAATATGTTAAAACTTATGTTGGCCTCACTGTCTTATCAGCGCTGTCCATTCAAGGCTACTGTCTCTGCAGTCACTGCTGTGCAGGTCTGAATGTGTTACCTCAGTTCATTTGTGGTGAACAGTGGTGCTCAAAATTGGATGCCCCACTCGTGATCTGCACGAAAGAAGCATGCAATGATTAATTTCTTATGGTCTGAGGGAATACCTGGTGTTGTGATTTATCGAAGATTTTATGCTCAGCATGGAAAAAGTGTTTTGTCACAAAGAAGTTTTGTATTAATGGATGGAGAAGTTCAAGGAAGTTTGCACAAGTGTTTGCCATCAAGAAGAAGCCAGACCCCCGTCCATGTCCACGGCTGATTACAAACGTCCACATACTTTCGCCCACACAAAAGTCAAAACTTTGTTCCGCCGTATAGTCCTGATCTTGCTTCACCTGACTTTTGTATGTTTTGTCTCCTGCAAGCAGCCCTACGAGAACGATGATTGACTTCTGATGAAGAACTGAAGACGCGGCGCATTCGTGGCTCACAGCTTAGCCTAAAACATTTTAAATGAGGGAATACGAAAGCTCGTTGACAGACGGACAAAAGTGTATTCAAAAGCAAGGAGATGTCTAAAAGTTCATTAAAATAAAGTCTACAGCCAGAGTGTGGATAATTTTTGACTCACCCTCATATATGCTGTAGTCTATACACTCACCATTCACTTTATTACAAACTCCTGTACAACTGTATATTCACACATTTATCTAATCAGCCAATCAAGTGGCAGCAGCACAATGCAAAAAAATCATGTCGTACATACAGTACAGTTGAAGAGCTTCAGCTTACAGTATGTTTGCATCAAACATCATTATGAAGTGAGTGTAAATCCCAGGAGATCAGCTGTTTATGAATTACTTAAACCAGTCATCCTGTTACTAACATCTATTCCGTGGATAAGATCACATTTTCCTCATTCTGATGTTTGATGTGAATATTAACATCAAACATCACATTAATAAACTCTTGACCTCTATCTGCATGAATTTTTTTATTTTATTTGCTGTCACATGTGTATGTGTTGCTAATAAAGTGGAGTGAGTGAGTGTAAAGTACAGTACAGCTAGTGCATACACAGAACCGACATAACACCCTAGTGCCACTGGGGCAGCTCTGGCCCCCTCGGTGCATGACTCCCCTAGACCTCTGGGGCCGTGCTGCTGTGCTGCTGTGCTGTTTGGCCCTAGGAGCCCTACTCATCTGGGAAGGCTTTAAACTAGAGTGTGACTGTGCAAATATGTTTGGCCACAAGAGTATTAGGTACTGGGGTTCAGCTGGTGTTCCTTTACATCCCTAAGGGATTTATTAGGGTGGAGGTCAGGGCTCTGTGCTGATCACCTGACAACTTTTCCATCACCTTTCCACTCCAACCTTGACTAAACTACATGTAGGTCTAAAACACATTTTCATGATGGAATACGTCCATATTGGTGTGAGTGTCAGGTGTCCACAAACCTTGGTCAATTTTGTCGTAAATATAGAAAATAGATTAATTATACAGCCTAACTCAGCATGGATATGAACAGTTTGACTGCAAAATGCGATAAACACAATTTACAGACTTTATCGAAGAATAATTTTACAAATTATTATGGTGATCTGTAACAGAAATTCTAGAAAAAAAGCCCTATATAATTTTCTTTAAGAAGCTTAAAAGCTTCACATTTTAGGCAAACCAAGACAGGTAGTGGCAACATTTTTGATTGAAACCCCTATCACATCCCTTCTTTCTGTCATGTGATCATTAAGATGAAAGTACGAGATATGCAAAGCAGTGAATGAATTTTTCGAGAATGTTGAAGCCAGGAAAAAGGATGTTTACACTCTGTTACTGACATTACAATTGCACCAATATTAATGGATCGCCCAACGTGAAATAAGACATTGTGTGATTTGGATGTTGTAAAAACAATATATTATATTATAAATATAATATATTTGTAATATAATATATTACAAAAGTGTAATAGCAAAAAGTCAAGTTGTAGTGCATTCTTTTGTTCCACTTCGTTCTTGCTCCTTTCACTAGCTCTGGTTCAGTGCATTTGGGAGGTATGATACTGTACAATTACAGTAATACATCACATCACTCCAAAGACGGTTGAACTTTATGTACTAGAGCCATGAGATGCACATTGCCGTATGGGAAGCTGTTGGGTTTGTGCTGTCTGCTTTTGTCAGTCGCTCCTGTTCTTTGTTTGGATTTTTGACCACAGGCATATGTGCAGTCCAACAATACATGCACGGTCATTAAACGGGACATAGCTGTACTATATTAAGATGCTGTAAACTAAACTTTTTATATTATTTATAATAATTCTCAATTTTTTTTATTTTTTAACAATCTTTGTAATTGTAAAGCTTTAGTGTGCAACACTTTTTTTTTTTTTCATTTTCAACAATTAGTGCCACTTGTTGCTGTTTGACTCACTACAAAATCACAAGTGATGCTTGAGTTTGCTATACCTATTTCTTATTTAAACTCAACCAACATACAGTACAGCTTTATTGATACTACATTGCATACTTAAATAATCACAGACATAATCTGATCTATCTGATTGTGACAAAAATGGAATCTGATTTGTCAATTGTGAAAGAATTGAGGGAGATGGAGCTATAGCATTTTGCAACAAAACAACAACTAACAAACAAATACACAAAATAAAATGAATAAATAAATTTAAAAAGAACACTTTTGTAAGAAAACTCTCTCTCAAAATATTCTCAATCAGTTAAGAATTCTTGCTTTATTAAAAAAACTAATTCTTTAAACTGCAAAAATGGAGTTATCCTATTTTCTTGCCAAACAGTTCACATGATGTCCTGAAGTGATGATGAAGTAACAAAATTGAGAGTATGGTGAAGATGGTGTATATAACATTGGAAGGTTATGCAGATGAATTACATCTAATATATTTCTAAATTTCGAAATGTGCCATTCTGGATGTTTGTACACAGGATCAGGCATTCCAGTTCTGACTGCCAGAGTAGATTATTCTGAGCCACAGTCAGGTAGGAAATTCACAAGACTCAGGCTCAGGTATTGATTTTTAAATCCAGTTCTTAAGGAACCTTTAACAGACAAATAAACAAATGTTGAAGAGATTACTACGTGCTACTGTAGTGTCAGGGGTTATAAACATCATGTTTAGGATGCCTTAATCAATCAGTCGTCTTCTTTGTCTTTCAGCTGTTCCCTTCCAGGGGTCGCCACAGCGAATCATCTGCCTCCATCTAACCCTATCCTCTGCATCCTCTTCTCTCAC
>JAQQZT010000006.1:8671906-8693255 GCA_030068275.1 Clarias platycephalus
ACATGTCCAAACCACCTCAATCTGGCCTCTCTGACTTTATCTCCAAAACATCTAACATGAGTTGTCCCTCTGATGAATTCATTCTTGATCCTATCCATCCTTGTCACTCCCAAAGGAACCTCAACATCTTCATCTCTGCTACCTCCAACTCTGCCTCCTGTCTTTTCTTCAGTGCCGCTGTCTCTAAAGCCGTAGAGCATCGCCGGTCTCACCACTGTCCTGTACACCTTTCCGTTCATTCTACTCTTATCGCACAACACTCCTGACACTTTCTTAATCAATCAGTAAATGCGATTAAATAGACTGACACATCTTCTATAGCTTATTCTGGCATGTTGAAATGCAGCTTTGGTTTGACCGGCAGGAGGTTGTGACCTTTTCGATGACACACTGATGAAGAGTGATACATACATTTATGTGCAGTAATGATCATGGTTTTTGTTCTCATCAAGTCAGGACAACAAGTTGCACACAGTGACAACAGAGATGTTCTCGCCCTTATCTCATCTTGTTCTGTCCTATCTCTTGCGTTCTCTTGGTGGTCACATTTTTAATGATAGGCCATTCTACTTTTGAACTTTAAGTCATGAATTTGTACTACTATACTGTGTAGATATACTGTAATGCCTAAAGTCATTAAGACAAGTTTGTGTTAATTACCTTAAAGTACAGATGAAAAGATGCTTTATTTTTTTATTTCATATCTGAGTTTTAGATGATTTTTAAGGTTTAATACTGCCTTTTCTTTGGTTTCATCCAATGGCAAAATCATGGCTGTATTAATTACTGTCAAGTATCAATTTAGTAGCTAAGGAAATTATTATTTAAAGGAATTGGTTAAGCTTTTTCTGTTATTCTTTTGTTTTTACAAGCCATTATCAGATATTGGAGGTAAGCGAACTCTAGCATCTTTAAAATCGTTTAACACTACAGTGACGTACTGTTCCTCAGTAGCAAGTAGATATATATTTTTGTGTAACATATAATAATACCAATCCCGACAACCTCAGAAACCAAAATGCTTAGTATCAAATGTAATCCTGGAATTGTTATAAAGACTCGAGATCATGGGCAGCGATGGAAAAAGAATGGTTTGGTCTGTGGTTTTGCGAGCAATACAAGTCTTGGCTCTGCTTTAGGGTCAATTACCACAATGCAGTCATACTTATCGTAACTTCTACACTAGAGCGCAACTCACATTCAAGGCATCCTGAGTGGAATTCTCTGGAAGGAGATGTTTTTGGCCGGCAGTGCAATGCAATGCTTGGCCTCATGTGTTGTTGAGTTAATCAGGTAGCCAGAAGGTTACAAATCACAAAGTCCTAAAAACATTGCTGGAGCACACCTGCTTGCAAGGTACTCTTGGTAAATTTCTGAGCAATCCCAAAGATTGTGTTTTTTTTATTTTTATGACCACACAACATTAGTTCATGGAGACACAGTTTATGTGAGTATTAGACCTTTTGAGAATGAAGCACATTCTCAGATAGACTTGCAAAGGTGGTCACTGCGGAGAAATTTCAATATTAAGAGGTATTACGCTGTTTGTATTTGAGCCGATTCCCAGAGCTGCTGGTATGTCAGCCGAAACCTTAAAAAAAATATGACCCCATCCTTCTGTGTTTTACTTGGCCTCTGGAAACGATAGCTTTCAAAAGAAATTTTGAGCACCATTTGATTGATTCGCCATTACAATTTAATGAATACCACATCCAGTACAGAGTGTGCAGCTTCCTGCTCATCTAATGCTTTCTGCTCTATTTGAGTTGATCGAGATCTTTCCTTGATAAGCTCAGTGTTTAAACAGTGGGGTTAACATAACATCCACATGGGATTTACATGCATCATGGGTGTGGTAAAGATCAGCAGCATGACATGCATTAGATGCATTTCTTTTAGTATATATTTTAGTATGAAGGCATTGGGGTTAGAGGAATTTCCTGAATTGGGTGATGGCAACCATGACCTGAATGTGATTTGCTTTTTGTTTTCATATCTTTATGAAGAACCAACACATTTAGGAGCCACCATACAGTAAGTTAAGTCATGAAATAATTCCTAAGTGGTATCACTATAACTGCCTCCACTTTAGCTGATGGGATGTAATACTGTATTTTCTTCTCACACACTCACGATTTATGTGGCTGAGTAGTCTATAGAGGTGGTTCGGGTCTGTGTGCAGCTCCGTGTACTTGGTTGGTTTCCTTCAAGTACTGTACTGTGGTTTCCCCTACAGTACAATGAGCTGTGTTGAAGGCTGATTGGTGTATTTTGAATCGTTCATGGTGTATAAGTATGTGTGCGTGTGAGTGAGTGTGTGTGCCTGCAGATTTCAGAAAGATTGAGTCCTCTTCTTTTTGGAAGAAGTGGCATGAGGTAATTGGTCACTGCAGTCAACCATCACTCAATGATGATGACATGAATGAATTGAGGGTAGTTGTTAGCATTGTTGTCTCACATCTTCAGGGTTGAGGTTTAAATTTTGCCTTTGGTGTGTCTCCATGTGTTTGGAGGGTTTTCACTGGGTACCCTGGGTACGTCCAAAGACATGTGGTGTAGGCTGATTGGTGCTTCTAAATTCCCTGTAGTGTTTGTGAGTGGATGTGGAAGTGTGTGCTATGTGTGTGTTTGTGCCTTGCTAAGGGGTTGGCACCCTATCCAAAGTGCCCTAAGATGCTTGGTATATGCTCCAGCCCCCATGACCCTACACAGGATAGGTAGTATAGACAATGGATGTATAAATAATATTTTTGACTGTCTGGTAAAAGATTACTGTATCTTGCAGGACATTGTTTACCCTTGAAGCGTACAGCATAGACCAGATTCAAACTCTTATTTAAAATTCTTCAAATTGTTTCCCTCTCAGTTATAGGTTATACACTGTCTGGTCAAAAGTTGAGCACAGTAATATTTTGTCTGACCGAATTTAGCTTTGATTACGCTGCACAGTGTGGTGGCCAGTTCATGTGTGAAAAAGATTCCTCATGCTCTCAGAACCACTCTTTCACAATTTGAGTCTTAGGATATGCCCCTCGTACCCTGATTCATTCATTATACTGGCCACTTGACCCTTGCTCTAGTCCATTCTTTATGCTCCTTAGCAAATAGCGAATCTTTTTTTTTTCTCATAGTCTCACTAACAAGGGGTTTTCTTATGGCCACATGGCTGTTTAGTCTTATTTTCACTATTAATCATAGCTGTGATTTTTTACTGTCGATTTTCTTATGCTGCAATTTCACCAAGTGTTTAAGTGACCCATGCTTACGGATTTTTCTTCTGAGACGCACATTTCTTCTGAGATGTTAACGGTTCAGCACTATTCCAGTAATGTTGAATCTCATTAGTTGTTTTCTTTGCTTGACAGAGGCCAGTTATTTGATCCTTTGGAATCCGCATATTTTTTGGAAATGCAGTGTAGGATGCTGTAGATGTTGCAATGTTGTAGATGTTCAGTTTCTATGAGTGTGTCTGGAAATTTAAGTGTCCATTAGATTGCTCCAAGTTTTACTTTGCAAGCTAAAGCTTATCAAACTAATTCATACTGTATATATAAATTATGTACACTGATAAATATTACATTGTAATATTTAACCGAAAGAGATGAGAGAAAGTACTCAGGGTGGTGGACATTGTGGTTTTTCCTAATGTACAAGCTGTGTTCTTCTGTAACTATGTGGTTATAGTGTTATAATGCAAGTGTTAACAGGAAGTTTTTGTGTGTATATGCAGACGTTCCACAACATGGAATGTTTGTACACAGGATCAGGAATCTCCACATCACACTGTTGTTGATTTAATTTCTAAGACAGCATGCCTAATTATGTTCCCCCTATGCTTGGTGGGTTTCCTCTGGGTACTCCGGTTTCCTCCCACAGTCCAAAGACACGCAGATTAGGCTAACTGGCATTCCCAAATTGCCTGTAGTGTGAGAGTGAGCATGTAAGTGTGTGTGCCCTGCGATGGATTGGCACTGTTTAGTGAGTACCCCGCCTTGTTCCCTTAGTCTCCTGGGATAACAATGTATTATTGCAACAATGTATACAGGATGAAGCGGTATAGACGATGAGTGAGTGAGCATGCCTTATTCTGTTTTATTCCTTATTTAACCAATTGTTCAAAATATACAAGATATATGTGATTAAATTAATCAAATTGTTAAATAAACATATATTTTAAAGTAGTATATTTATAAAAAAAAAAATATATATAATACAGTTTGTGTAATGAAAGTATTTAAGATGTTAAAACTGTTATGCATTACATTTTTAGATTTGAATTAGTTTATTAGTATATATAATTTGTATAATTTTGTATGCTATATTATTGGTATAATTGTTGCAGTACAATTTATAAATACATTATTTTCTATGGCAGTGCTTTTCGAAGTTCTTACTTGTGTCCTAAGGCACCGTGTGTATACATTGAATGTGTTGTTTATCAAACGGTTTTCTGTGTGAGGTGTGCAATTTTTCCAGTGTGTTTTTTTTTAACACACTTTGTCTTTTTTGAGCTTTGCAGCATATAACCTACAGATTACTGAAATATTAGACATCTTACCTGCCCTGAAAGGAAATCTTGAAAAAAAACGTCTAATTAACAATGCTCAAATTAAGAAAAACGACACTTTAAGTACTTCTATCACAGTTAATTTCGTTGAGAAGACGCACATCACTTTTGCATCATAAGAATTCATAAATACTTACATCATCAAATCGGTTCACTAGACATACCGTCCATTAGCCAGTCCAAACTATGTCATGACATACCAGATGTATTACATGCCGCGGGTATTTATAGCGCTGATTTAAGTGTTCTGTTTATCACTAGTGTTCTGTGATAGAGTTTCAGAGCTCATGTAAGAGAGAGCCTCAAATGAAGCATCAAGCCATTTTTCTTTCGTTAAATCTAAACCTTTTGGCTTAAACTGGTGAAAAAACTTTTCTGGCTGTTAACACTGGACTTAATTAATCAAAAACATGGCTTTGACGCATACAGGGAGAAAAAAGCCAGGCAGGTAAAATAAAGATGACATTCGCTCAGTCTTTGGGGAGGAAATTGTAAAAAGGGTTATATTGTTCTTTTATTGAATAATAAAGTCCCCTATTGTTCTGAGAATGTGAGCTGGCAGGGAGATGAATTAGAATCTCGAGTAATAAACTCTGCAAGTGTTGCATCGAAAGCATGCAGTATTATCTGGGATGTCTCTTTATGTGGACCTGTTATGCATTAATGTTCTTTTTGTTTTCTTTAAACGAGTGTGTTTTCCTACCTGGCTCGCACTGCCGACTGTGTTCGGCGCATTCCTGTCGTCAACAGCGAGCCTCTAATCATAGCCAGGTGCTTTCTACTGAAATTAACATGTGGTTCTAACTTACCTCCTCTACACAATGACACATACCTGAGCTTCTAGTGAGAATCGTTTCAAATTGAAATCCTTTCTATTTCGCAGAACATGCAGAAGGTTGCGAAAGGTCACGATGCAAATGTTAAGTGATATCACTTGCAATGCTGAGGTGAGAAAAGTGAAACCAGTCATTCCTCCAGCTTTGAACGTCATCACTTACAGCATGTGTTTCGTTTTGTTCTTAAGGTAGTTTTTTTTTTTTTTTTTTTTTACAAAGCTCTACACTAGAAAGCACTGTAATTATTCTTGCTTGATAAAAAAAATTACGTTTTGACCTTCTTAACCCTTTACACTTCCACATTCCAGTTGGCAAATCCAGACTTCCTGTCTCTTAGTAACAACATCCTGTTCCTATTAGTTACAATGTAGCCATTGAATAATTCAGTAGTTAAACAACATCTTTTGAGATTACTTGAATAATAAGATGAGACGTTAAGATAAGGGTTACCGAAGTCTTTTTTTTTTTCTACTTCAAGTAGAAATAATGAATTTTCTGTGACTTCAGTCTTTGGCATTTTGGTTTCTCCTCCTTTTTTAAACACGCTTCTAAGTCCATATTTAGTAAATGTTTCTGTGTTTGTTGTTCCACTGAATCAGTCACTTCAGTGTTTTCAATATCTTAAGGAGCTAGTCAAATTAGATGGATAGGAAAATGTGTTCTTTTTTTTTTTTTCTAACTGCAGAACTCCTACGCTTATGCAGCATCTCAGGATAGCAAAAATGAAAGAAAAAAAAACAGACATGTACACTCTTAATATAAATGTGATTAATTGGAATTTATAAATATTAGCTTACAAAATACTTCTTCATAAATAGTGTCGTAATCTTAACAGTAACTTGTCAAATAAATGAATTCAACTGAATTAGGACAACCCTTAATTTGGGAAATTCTATGTTAAGATTATGTGTGTATTAAATAAATGACAAATAAATACATTTTAATATAGAGAAAAGTGTGCGGAAACCTGAGCCCTAAAACGAAACAATGTTATATAGTGAAAATTATACAGGGACAAAAAGTGTTTGGCTCCTTTTTATATTCACTGATCCCTAATTTCTTTTGTTGGTCCCTACTGTGGAGGTACAGCACAAACTAATTAAATAAAGTTCATTTAGTTTGTAAAAAAAAAAAAAAAAAGTTTAAATTGTTCTAATTATAAATAAGTAAGTGCATACTGTTTAACACGTGTGTAACGGATGTGGTTTATAGTAAAAATTTAAGCCGTATAAAAAAGTGATCCTAATCTAAAATATAATAAAGATGACTATGAGTTGGTATTGCACAAATTATGTAAAATAACAATTTATAAGTAAATTAGGCAAATTTAAGTCACTGGAAATTTAAGTCACAATTTATAAAAAAAAATAAACATTTGATTCTACTCATATATCACATCTCCATGAATGACTGTGTGGATCATATACAAAGGCTGTACCGAAAATAATTTTTGGTATTTAATTAATAAAAATCATAATTGCAAACATAACAATTGCCTTTAATACTTCGATCAGATCTCTTTACAGTCAACAAGTGCTTTAAGTCTTTTGCCCATGGACATGAAAAAATGCTTCCTCCCTCGAGATGCTTTCTAGGTTTTTCTACCTTCAGTCATGCCTCTTTATTAAGTGAAAAGTGTGTTTATTGAAGAATATTCCATTTATTTTCCTTGTGTAACTTTCACTGTCGGTTCTTCTTCACCATGGACAGAATTCTGTCACCTACTTTACTTGCTGTCCATGTTCTTCCAGGCCTTTTGATGTTAACTGAGCTTATCAGTTAATTCCTTCTTTTTAAACATGTCCCAAACTGTTGTATTGGTCACTCCCAATGGCCTCCTTCCCTGCACAGACACATTTGGACCTCAGAGAGGTTAGAGTTCAAGCGAAGTGTAACACTCAGAACCACCTCTAGACCTTATACAGTATCTACTTGATTAATCACAGAGTAATGAGGAAACGGACCACATCTGGCCATGCAACTGCTTGTCAGTCATTTGGTCCACTATTTATGAGCTCTCCAAAATAGGAGTATGTGTTTGAAAATGGCTATAATTCTGGAATAGTTAATGCTACACTTTTAACAAGCCCACTGAATTAAAGCTGGACGATTTGAGCTTCGCTTACATCTTGAGAATTTCATTTCAAATTCAACGGGGTGGTTTACAGAGGCCAAATGCCAAAACATTATCTTTGATCCAAAATGTATGAACCTGACTGTACATATATACAAACATGAGTTAAACTCTGCAGCTGGATGCTTGAATTCCAGTATAAGGTTGAACATTTGAAAAAGACTTTTTGAAGCAGGACTGTTCATCAGTTGCTTTTTTTCCTCAGCTAGATCAAGCCTATATATTGTGTTACTGTTTTCATTTCCAAGGGAAGGATTTCTCGCTTGGTAAAATTCAAGGACCAAATCTCTTGTATCCACATAACACACCTGGAAAAAGAAAGCGCTCATTAATCTTTGCGGGTCTGAAATCCGCGGCTTTGAGCACTTTACTCCTTGCGCACCCACACTCTGCTCCATGACATGACTCTGTGTTTCAGAACAACTGTGTGGGCTGTTTTCAGGTCACCGTGGCCGAGTGCTTTCTTAATTGACTCTCTGTATGCTTTGTTTAATATGCTGCCGTTAAATAGAGCACTATAAATAGAGCGCCGCATGTAATGAGCTCATGTTTTCACTCCTGAGACTTTGCAGGATATTTTATAGTCGACACCCCTTATCATCTTCTGTTGTGAGTGATGAATGAATTAAGATAGGCTATGTCTTTACAGCTCAGTGCGGATGTCACCAATATAAAGTAAATATTGTTGCTTAGATGGCTAGAGTCATAGTGGTACAGGGATAGTTCAAAGTATGTGAGGTGATGTAAGCTTGGTGCTCATCCAATGAATATAGAATGTGTCATTGTATTTACCTTGATTTATACTAATATATACTACCTGTCCAAATATAAAACACATGATTAAATATACAGTATAGGGTTCATTGTCTTACGGTTATATGACATTGGTTTCTAAGACAAATATAGATAGTGAACCTAGATCATTTACAAATTTACTTCTGTATTAATTTATTATAGAGTAAAGTCCAATTAAAGACATTTCAGCAATATACCCTAATGTCAAGCTTAAGTCAATTAAGACTTTAAATGAATTTAGAGTTAAAGATATAGGCTTATAGTAACAAACTAGTGTAAAAACAATGGCTTTTGCTTCTATTAGCTGTGAACCTACTTCAACTGTAAATTCCTAATAGGTGAACAGCGCCTTGGCCACGGAAACTAATATTTCGGAGCTTACCACGAAATCACCTATCAGCGTTCGGTCAACTGAACATATGCCATATGTGCTGCAACAAAAGTAATGATGTCTTGTTTATGCTTTTGAGCTCATAACTTTGTAATTTTAAATAACATTCTACTATAACACAGCTCAATATGAGACCAATTACGATGTTCCCAGGGGGCAGCAGAAATGTGGCCTTCAATATTTTTCACCCACTTTTAAAATTTACCGTTTGTTTTTCCTCTTCATCTCATTTCATTCCCCGATGTTCTGGGCCATAAATACCTATTTATATTTACAGACATGAGGGTTAGGTACCAATAGCCTGAATACACGATCCATCAACTAATCCTCATTACCAGTTCCCTTCAAAGTTCGAATCAAATGTTGGATGTACATGTGAGTAATTTCATGGATGAACTGGAACTGCAGAACAACAGCAAGCATAATACATTACTGCACATTCCACCTGTTCCTTAATGAGAAAACCCTGGACCTAAGATTATGTTTTGATTTTTGTTCTGCTGATTATATCAGCAGTGTGCTTTGGCAAAGTATCTCTACCGTTTCTTTTCTTTTTTTTATTTTTTATAGCTGATAAATGATGCGAGACTTTTTGGAGTAAACATGGCAGTTTTGGAACATAAACTGGATTTAGTGTAAGAGCCTGCACATATATCAGGTATCAACTCTAAAAGTTTATAAATGTTATCGTAAATGAGATCAAAAGAACCACACTAAGTTTTTCACCCATGGATAAACAATGTCATTTGCCGATTCAAATGCAAATGTAAAAAAGTCCTATCTTCCTAACAGTGCATTAAAATGTATACCAATGACTTTACAGTGCTGTGAAAAAGTGTTTGCCCCTTCCTGATTTTTGTTTTGCATAAATGTCAATCTTAAATGATTCAGATCATCAAACAAATTGTAACATTATACAAAAATAACTCGAGTAAATACAAAATGCAGTTAAATGATGATTTCATTTATTAAGGGAAAAAAACAGTCCAAACCTGCCTGGCCCTATGTGAAAAAGTAATAAATATAATAACTGGTTGTGTCACCCAACAACTGCAATCAAGCATTTATGATAACTAGCAATGAACATCGCTGTGGAGGAAGTTTGGCCCACAATTCTATTTATATTCTAATTGTATATAATTCAACCACATTGGTGGGTTTTTGAGTATAAGTGGCCTGTTTATGGATCTCAATCAGATTTACAGTAAATCCGGACATTGACTAGGCCATTCCAATACCTTAATTTTGTATTTTTTTGAGTCATTCACAGAGGTGGACTTTCTGGTACGTTTCGGACATTTGTCCGAACTTGAGGTCACAAACTGATGACTGGACATTCTCCTTCAGGATATTCTGGTAGAGAGCAGAATTCATTGTCCCATCAATTATTGCAACTTATCCAGGCCCTGAAGCTGCAAAGCAGTGCCAGACCATCACACTACCACCACCATGTTTTACTGCTGGTATGATGTTCGTTTTATGAGCTGCGGTGTTATTATACGGCATGTGACAGGACGCACGCCTTCCAAAACGTTCACAGAGTATTTGCCCAAAATTGGGGGAATCAATCAAGATGTGTTTGGCAAATATGAGATGAGGCTTTGTGTTCTTTTTGGTCAGCAGTGGCTTGGAGCTTTTTTTCTTTTTTATTGTTGAATTATGAACACTGACCTTAACTGAGTCAAGAGAGGTCAGCAGTTCTTTAGATGTTGTACTGGGTTCTTTTATGAGCTCCTGGATGAGTTGTCGTTGTGCTCTTGGAGTTTTCTCCATTTGTGGATGATGGTTCTCACTGTGGTTCACTGGAGTCCAAAGCCCTAGAAAATTTTGTTGTAACCAGACTGTGGGTGTGGCTTTTCAAAAATCAAAGTTCATTCATAATTTAGCAAGAGGGCAATTACTTTTTCACATAGGGCAAGGTAAGTTTAGACAGCTTTTTTTCCTCTATAAATTAAAATCATCATTTAAAACCTGCATTTTCAATTTACTTGTTATTTTTGTGTAATATTATAAATCGCAATCATTTAAGTGTGACCATTATGAAAAAAAATCAGGAAGGGGGAACTGTACAGTATCTACTATCTATTCAATTTCAACAGCTTGTATCACACTTGCTTCAATCAGAGTCTTTATACGGTTGTATTTTTCCATAACCCCGGGATCAAGTGATCCTTTTTTCTCCCTGCCTCACCGAACAATTTCAAACACATGGGTGCAGTCTCTCACCCACAGTCACCAAAAACCTGGTATGAACTTCACACGAAAGAAGCCCAGAGCAGATTCTGCCTTTGCCAGGCTGTAAAGGGTTCTTGTGGCAGGTGTTGGTCTGAATGGAAGAGCCAAAAATTGTTTTGTCAGAGCCTTCCTTTTAGCACTATTTCACTTTCACGATAGGATCAGGTAACAATTTTCGTTAGCATGAAATGGCTGTAAAACAAAGGGGAAAAAAAAAATAAATATATTGGTTCCATGTGGAAGCCTTATCACTGCTGAAACATAAATATTCAAGATCCTTGGGGTCTGCCCAGCTTTATAGACTGCATGTTCATTGTTGAACATTGCTGCATAATCGAATGAACAAATTCAGCTTTCCAAAGCACCAATGCTTCCAACACCCAAAACTACACTATACAAAAATACACTAACTATATACTGTAGCTAAAAGTTTGGGGATACCTGGCTATCACAACTACATCTACTGTATGCTTGAGCATCTCATAGGGTTTATTATAGACTTGGTATTATAGTCTTTTGTATTTTTTTGAGTCATTCACAGAGGTGGACTTTCTGGTACGTTTCGGACATTTGTCCGAACTTGAGGTCACAAACTGATGACTGGACATTCTCCTTCAGGATATTCTGGTAGAGAGCAGAATTCATTGTCCCATCAATTATTGCAATTTATCCAGGCCCTGAAGCTGCAAAGCAGTGCCAGACCATCACACTACCGCCACCATGTTTTACTGCTGGTATGATGTTCGTTTTATGAGCTGCTGTGTTATTATATGGCATGTGACAGGACGCACGCCTGTCCCCTTTGCTATTAGAATAACGTCCACACTTCTAGAAAAGTGTTCCACTAGATTTTTTATGTAGCTATTTGGGATTTGTGTTACAAGAGTATTTCAGAAGGAAGGTTTTGATTTCAGGTAAGAAATCAAGGCATCCTATGTGTGTCCTTCCAAATTTGTGGCGATAGTTTTGGAAGACCCAAATATGAATGTGATGATCACGTCTCCACAATTTCCACTTTTTTAATGTAGGTGATGGGAAGTTTCTATATCAGATGAAAAGCATCGAATAAAGCTTGACGTTCTTATCCAGAGCAGCAATTGTGCCCTCATTATACTGAACATCCTGATTATTAAATTAAACATGGAAAAAATGAAGCCGGCAGTCTGTGAAAAAACAAAAATCTTTTCTCTACTTTGGTTTACAGTGGCTAGATAACATATTATCCCACTCCAGATTATCCCACATTTGTGAGCTCTGCTGGACAGAAATTCATTTTGAAAAACTGTAACACATCTGAAGACAAGGGCACTTAGTTCTGATCTGAAACACATGCTTGCTGTGCAACGAACTGGATCAGAATCTAAACAGAATTTAAATCAGATGAAAGGTCTTCAGATACATGAGATTAAAGTAAGTCGAAAACATGTCAACGGCAGGTGCCTGAGTCGCAGAAAAACCAAGGGCTGTCCTTCTGTGGTCTGCTCAAATGTCATACAAACCTAGGCATGAATGAATGAAAGCATTCGAGGCCTCTGTTGTGTGAATGATGCCATCATGTGGACTATTTAAACACATCAGGCCACCAACACATTTCACACCGCATTTACAGTAGTGTATAACTTGTACAGCACAACAAACAATCATTTACTTTGATTCAGTAGGTTGTAGTATGTACTGTATGTACTGCCACAGGAAAACCCTGTCGAGATCGGTTATACAACACTGCTGTTGAATTCTCGATTCTGAATGGTCAATCTGTTGATTAAAACAAACCTGCATGGTGGATTTTGGACAACAGCAAATTAAAACTATGTCTAATTGTCGATATGGTGAAGACATTTAGTTTGAATTTTTGGAAGGAGTCTCCAGTGTGAGCACTTTCTAGCAGTCAGAGTCGAACAGGTTTACTGTATATTTAGAAGGCAGGAACATGTTCAGGGACACTGAGCTTTGTGATTTCTCAGTAACATGACAAGTTGCAGTTTGTTTTATTAGCAGCCAGTTGGCGGATGACTGTACATCGCTACAATGGAAGTAACACACAAAATTTTTTTTTTTCACAGATGGCTTATAAGGATAGCCATGAGTCCCTGACCCAAGACCAAGCGCTAAGGACTAATATATATAATAAGGTTAATGCATGAGCATGCACAAGTTAAACAGATGCAACAAATGAAGACCGTCAAATAAAAAATGCTGTACTTGTTTTGATGAGTAAGTAAGATATTTACTCATTTTACTATACTTATTGCCTTGATGAAAAAGCTACCCAAAACAGTTATAAAGGCAGCATAGATTAGAGGTTCTGAATGTCAGTTTCGATACATTTTTGATTAATTGCCTAATCCTACTACATACTCTCTTCTTTCCACCATATACTAGTATTCTGGAGTGACCTTGTGTTTTTTGGCCTGCACGACGAGAGCCAAGTCACTTTCCTCCACAATACAAGAAAAGAAGTTCCTTCAATTACCAGACAGTTTACATAACATTAACCAGCGAGACTGTGACAGTAAGGGGCCTTATCTTCAATTTACGTTAAGGCTTTAGAGTTTTGGCAACCGCACAAAACTACATGGTCTTTAGCTATTAGGCTCATTTGCAGAGATAAAAATAATACCCTCCCAAAAAAACCCTGAATGAAAAGAACATTGAAGTTTGTGTTCATTCTTCTCCTTAGTTCCTTTCACCCAAGCACCACACATGACATCATGGAAAACTGAGGCGGCTCTTAAAGTGAAGTGGGAAACGCTGTATTTCTCTCACCGTTAGGTTGAGAGCTGAAAGATCCATCATTCTAAAAATACAGTTTGCATCGCTGGATTCCAGAAATACTTTCAACCTCTAAAAACCTTGTGATTTGAGTGGCATTTAGGTGGGCGTGATTAGCCTTCTAGTCAAGAAGCAGCCCAGACTTAAGCAAGGATTACCCATCAGATGGTTCTAATAAAATCTTAAAACTTTTTTAAAATATATATATAGGAATAACTTGGCAAGCAACATGTTGCATGCTCATCTATTCACCTGGTATATTGAAAAAATGTATTAAAAATAACATTCAACACTGAATTTTAATTAACCGATACAAAGAAGACTTCACAGTCATGTCTCCTAGCAACACTATTGTCACTGTGCTTGTGAAGTTTTCTATATTCACACTTGCACAACTTTGTAAGTGCAAAATTAATAAGCTACTAGGATTCTGAAGTAAACGGTGCTAAAGCAATTATAAACGACACTTAGTGACTTCCACCAAAACAGACTTCCGATCCCTTCTCCCTATTCAAAGCCATTCATCTAAACCTTGCTCCAAAACTCTTCTCTAAATCCAATCCCTAAAGACAGGCCTGCACACAGTGAACTGAGAAGAAAAGATGAAAAACAGCAGCAGTGCATTCGTTCCATACACGTAGTTAGACTTACTGTATAATTCCAGAACAAGAACCTTAGCAATCTTCTGCACTGATTGTGGAATTAATTTAGTGTGCAACTGCTTGGTTGGAAAACTCTGCACTTATATGATGGATTTATACAGTAGGCTACATCCAAGCAACGCAATCGTAAGTGTTGTTTAGAACCTTATGTAACTAGTTATTTATATAGCTAACATAAACTACAGCTACAGTACAGTAGGCCTTGCCTAAAGTAAAACAGCACATCCAATTCATCATGTGCATTAATATATTTAATACATACACACTTAAAGATAAAGCAAGCAAATAGAACTTTTCCTTGTTGCCAGGTTCGTACATACCGTACATCATTATACCTTTCAAATAAATAAAGGTCCATAATTTAATCATAAGGACCATTAATGTAGTTGTAATGTATTGATCTTAAGGCTAAAAAGCTTAAAGCTGCAACACAAACAAATTCCCAGTTACCACATACAGTACCCCTGACAGTACTACCCCAAAAACAAAGAAAAAATATTGTTTGGTTCCCTTATTTATGAATAATCAGCTGTTGGTACTGTAGAAGCACTTTCAGAGAAAATGCAAAAATGCTTAAATTGAACTTTTTTCCATGATGAACAGAGTGTTGATAAACTTTGAACATATTAAAATTTCTTATTTCTTATTAAGATTTCTCATTTGCTAGTTCCAAGCCGTTGAATCCAGCCCTGGAGGGCCAGTGTCCAGCACAATTCCCAGACACTTAAACACACCCACTGAACCTGGCTATTAACAGATTAGTTGAATCCCCAAACTTTGCTGGACCTTGGCCCTTTAGGCCTGGATTTTAACAGCTCTGTGTTAGCGAGTACTACTGTAGCCTTTACTCACCGTTGTCGTTTTGAGGTTGTGCCGATGCTTTCGATGAGGCCTGCCTGCTGCCGTTACTGATGTTTCTCGGGCCCTTTTCAGAACTGATGTTGTGATTCAACATGGTTTTGGACCCTTGCTCAGCACTAGAGTTCTGGTTTACTGTGTTCCTCGATCCTTTCACAGCATTAGTGTTACAGTTGCCCATGTACCTGGAACCCCTTTGAGCACTGCTGTTTGATTTGCTCATGATCCTAGAGCTCTGACCGGTGCTGTTGTTGGAACTGCGAATGATCCTGGAGCCCTGTTCCACACTGGTGTTGCAATTGGCAACGTTCCTTGAGCCGCTCTCGGTATTGGTACTGGGGTTTCCCATGTTCCTGGAGTCCGTCTCAGTGCCGGTACGGCTCTGTCCGAGCCTCTGCTCACTGCTCTTCGCCGCATTCATTGCCTCAGTCGTGCTCCTCTTCCCTTCAGATCACCCACAGTTTGTCCTCCTGCCAAAACACACTTGTCAGGATACACCAGCCATGTTTAGCATAGTTGTAACGGCAGCAGTGTGTCATTTTACATTTGCTTGATGACAGCATGACAGTAAACCAAGCGTAATATATTTCCAGTGAATAAACATTCAGTCGATGTCAGATTAGGGCCAGTTCTTGGTCTTTACACCGTACGTTGACCTCCATTTCTAACCACATTGGTGAACATGGCTCAGATATGGGGGAGCTGTCTGTTGATTTTTATTAAAATCCACTTAAGCCGGAAGACATTCAGCAGCAACTAGAGTGGTTCTGTTTATTTATGAAGTATAAGCTCACTTAAAGTCCACAAACGTATCTCCCTACTAGTTCACCAGCCAACTTATTAATTTACAGAATTTACAAAGTACAGACCTTACTAAAGCCTGCTCTTCTGGACAGCACTATGCACACACACACACACACACACGCACACACACACACACACACACACACACACGCTCAGGATGCAGTAGCTTTGAGAGCCCCCTCAATGTGTCCCAGTGAAAAACGAGGCCTTCGCTCTTTCTAACACAAGCCAAGACCTCTGCATGTATAGTACATCATCTACAGACACTAACCACACGAGGCACTACAAACACACATCTCTGTTTTGTTTAATAAGCTATGTTTTGGAAGCCATTTACTTTACATGACTAAAAAACATGGATTGTAAAAAATATTCATGTTAACAAAATGTTGGTTGAAATTTATGGCACATTTGGGATACTAAGTAATCATGCAATTATAGTAAACGTTTCTGATGAATGATGGACGTATTAGTGTTAGAGGATGTAATATAAATAAAAGCATACAAAGCAACAGCGGTACACCTTCCAGTACTGTTTTACAAGTAAAGTACAATCCATTCTTTTTTCCTATTTTCCTTTAAAATGAATAACAACTATAAATATAACGTATCATTAATCCTACTATGTCCTATCTGACAGTAGTGTGCTCCATAAGAACCTCTTTATGGTCATGACAATTGCTTTGGTGTAAAAACAATCACGTTTGTCAACCAAAAAAATACAAATAGAATGCTATAAGTTAAAAGTCTCAAAATGGTAACTATTCCAAATTCAAGTAGCTGATGAACCCACTGTACCGCTACTGAATATCCTACGGATTATAGACCGTTAATACATAAAACATGCAGTAATAATGCAGAAAACGAATTCCTTACCACAGAAAGCAACCGCCTCTGTAGAGACAAACAGATTCAGATCGCATGACGAACCTCGTCTTTTTGTTTCTGGAGCAAGTCTTTAATGATGTCTTAACTGATGGGCAGGACTTTAAAAAAGCCTTTCTCAGATGGAATCCTGGCAATTTATATTCTGGTGACAAGTTAGGAGCCAGGATTTGATAATTAAGCGTGCCAGATGTATGCCAAAGCGCAGAATATGTAGGACAATCTACGGCTAAGAAACGATGCCATTCAGATTAGTGCAGCTAGAGAAGCATCTTCAAAGTCTGAGATAACATCTTCGACTATGTGATGTGCGCTCGTGCTCATAATTTGAGAGTTAGGACGGAACGGCTCAGTGGAATTCATGAGTATTGGTGAAGCTTCTTACAGTATCCATAATGTCATCACTGTAAATTCAGCATACCGGCCTTCGAGAGAGCGCAGATCTTAACATCTGACTTGTGGGGTGCGCGAGGCAGTATTATAAAAAAAGGGCAGCTGATTTAATCGCGCTTCAACTTTCCGGGGTGGTCTACTCCAGAATAGAATAGTAAAAAGTAATTAGGTTTACAACAAAGCTGCTCCAAACAGCCGTTGTCAGCAGGAGGCCGCTTTCATTGATAAATTATTTCGGGGCAGCCTCGTGAGCCGTGTTTTCTTTCCTTCTGTCAGTTTTAATCA
The DNA here is from genome assembly GCA_030068275.1 of Clarias platycephalus. NCBI lineage: Eukaryota > Metazoa > Chordata > Actinopteri > Siluriformes > Clariidae > Clarias > Clarias platycephalus. Next base: position 8,689,524 of record JAQQZT010000006.1, read on the forward strand.
TCTTCCCCTTCTCTCACTTTGCACATTTTTTTCCCGTCTTGCTGACCACCAATTGAGTTGAGCCACGGCCAAATTTATGGGAGGTTTTCATTGCTTTCCTTATTTATGTTGGGATTATTTCAGGACTTCCAGGATGACTTTAACAAGGAATTAACACCAGGAACATTTCACCAATTATTATATAACAATCCTGAGCTGCCACATATCAACAACATTTCAAATGCTTATCGTTAATGAAAAAAAAAATGTCTAAAAATGTCTAAAACATAAAGAACACTTCACCTTTAGTTCAAACAAGCGCAGTTCAAAGTAGCACATTTTGTACCTAAAGAACAAATGTCCCCTGAAACAAAGGAACAGATTGGACGGAGCTAGATGACAGGTGATAATCAGAGGGAATGTAAACGCTAAATCTCGCGGGTGACGTCTTTAACAAATGAGGTGCAAATGCACTAATCAGAGGTTTTATGAGCAGTAGGGGTGAAAAGTTAAAGCACGGCTGTGATGGTTTGTGTGATAAGTTCCAAACTTCATGCATCAGAGGTGACTGTGTTTGAGCATCTACTGTACCGCAGAGTAAATAGACCCCCGCACGACTAAAAGGTGCCGGCACTAAAAAACAGCGCACATCACCGGACAAGCTGTTATTAAATGACATTTTTTTAAAAAATAGGATTTGGCACGATTTAAAGCTTTTGCCATTCTATAATAAACAATAGCATGGCTATATTGAAAATATTTACTTAATTCTCTAAAGTGACTTATGGCAACATTGGCTACTAAACAGAATGTCATGAGTGTTATGGCGTCAGGTGCCATAGACTGTATAAATATTCCCTGTACACTTGTTTATAGGAAAACCCCATCTGGTTTTGGCTAGCAGAGGCAGACATACCGGTGACCCCAGGTTTTTCTAATGGAAAATATAACACAAGTGTTTGCTAAGCTGGGGCTAAGCTGAGAGAACTACAGCAGTCAACTGTCAAGTGACAGACAAGACAAGGTTGTAAAAGTCAACCGGCTCCAGATTCAAAGGTCATTTCGTTAAAGTCCAGTAAAATAGCATTTTATCATCTAAAATGCTCTCTGGGGGGGAAAAAAGCTTATTTGGTGTTGTTTTGTTATTTTTAACTATTGTATATGTAAGTTCCATTATCATATAATGTGAGTGGAACAAAATGACAGCCCAATCATCGAATCAGACATTTGCTTTACTGCAATTACAGATGCCCCTTTTTTCAGCATTTCAGCCACTATTATATGCACGACCTCACCGGTTCACAAACCGCGCCACCTGTTGAAGATCTAACCTGACGAACCGCACGCGTACTGTACTCCAGGCCGAGTGCAGAAATGCCGTTACAGTGGTTCTGTTTAAATGAGACTTGTTGTGACTTTTACTTTATTTATGACTGTATGAATGACGGTTTATTTATGAGTGATGAATGCAGACAGATTAAAGCTGTGACTTGTAGAAGATTAGCTATGTAAACTGATGTCTAATACGGTGGTCGGTTAAACGACCAAACACACGCAGAAAGGCAAGGGGGAAGTTCATGTGCATGAATTTGTTTAATAACTTTTGATTACTGTTTGATTCGGGATTTACAGTCTTTGTTTAATCCCACTTTTAAAGTTTGGGTGTAGACAGAAAACGCGTAAAGTAAGCTTTATTTCATGACATTCTAAACCCCGACCACACCAAACTAAGCCCTTATGTTGCTCATGAAATATTCAGTCATCAGTGCAAGCATTTACAGTACAGCACTACCATTTATATAATTGTAGCAGGCAATACAGGAAACATTTTTATGCTTTATTTATTTATTATTATTTTTTTTTTTATACAAGTCCGTATTGCATAATAGATGCATTGAAAGCACACTTAGCTTTGGGTTAATATTTTGTGAATCTACACGACACCAAGTCAAACCACCATAATATCTTTTCCAAGTCGACTGTCCCGACTGTAAGTATCACAGATAGCTAAGCATTCGAGTTTTCTTCTGTGATTGACGTCATATGGACATTATAGTATTCTTTAGCCAGAGCATTTAGAAACACAGCTGCACTACTTGTGCAGGATGAAAATATTTAACACTATTTAATAATCAGCACCCACATCCTTTAGAAAGAGTTACTGAACTCGGGCACTTCATCAACTCTTGGGCGAAAGAGAGAGAGAAAGAAAGAAAGAAAGAAAGAAAGAAAGACATAAGAAAGAAAGAAAGAAAGAAAGAAAGAAAGAAAGAAAGAAAGAAAGAGAAAGAAATTCCAAGTCTCCTTATGCTTATGTTTAACAGAAAAATAGCTTAAATTCCCAAGAGTAAAAACATGACACTTGTATGAGCAGAGATGCCAAGAAAGATTAAGGATATTAGCTGAAAAGAGAATCAGCGAGTTTCTCTCAGCTTGCCAGATGTAGCCTAAAAGTGATGCCAAAGAACAGGCGTATAAACCCATCAGTCCAAAAATCATTAAAAAGACATCAAGTTTGAATGTTCAGTGCCAGGGCCAGTACATACTGTAGGTATTACATTTGTGATGTAATCATGGGTTGTTGGTGTAAATGGGCTAGCAGGACTGTCTTGCAAAGATAAAAAGATATTCAATTAAGATTTTATTGTTGTGCATCAGAGTTTTTTTTTTTTTTTTTTGGTCATCAGAAAAATACACCCAATATAACAAACAAGGTGGATCATAAAAATTTTTTTCCAGGCATTTGGCAAACACTCTTATCCAGAGCATCTTACATCCTAACACATCTGAGCAATCGAGGGTTAAGGACCCAACAAGGATTTGAACCTGGGACCATCTGAACCGTAGTCCAATGCCTTAACCACTGAGCTACCTCTAAACCTATCATTAGCTCTCTAATGCGTCGAGAGGAGAAATTAAACATAGACAAGATTAGCATGTGTTATCAAACCAATTAGAAGAACAGAGGACAGAGATTGAATATGGTATTACATCAGTTTCATGCATTATCAGTATTATGTGTGTACAATAGGTTGCCCTGCATCGCTCTTATTACTCACTCACTACAGTAGTAATCTATACTGCTAGTTCTGTTCAGGGTTGCGGGAAGCCGTACTTTGGACATGAGGGAACACAAGCACACACACTCCCATACTAAGGGGAATTCGGAAATGCCAGTTAGTGTAATCTGTATGCGTTTGGACCGTAGGTGGAAACCTCAAGTACCTGGATGAAACCCACAAAGCAAGGGGAGAAGGTGCAAGGCCACAGTGCCAACCATTACGCCAGCGCGCTACCTTGTTCTTATAACATGAGCCTCAAACAGTTTTGTTACCAAACTATTTAGAAGTATCGAGTTTTAGCTGTCATGTTTAATATCACTGCTATTCATCACTTAAATGTTGTGATGTGATGTTAAGTGAAATAAGCAATTAAGATGTCCAAATCAAACTGTATCAGCTGCATCTACTGTATAAATAGGCACGAGCACACCAAGGTCTGCACCTTAGGAGTTTTATGAAGGTTTTGGATTTTCATGGCACATACTGCACAAAAGTCAATTTTTATGAAATTTAAATGAAATGAAATTAAGGCATGTCAAATTTAATTAAATTAAAGTATGTAAATTAACCTGAAGAAACAGGAACAGATGTTTTACTGCAACAGGTTGCAAAGTGGCCCTGCGATGGATTGGCACCCTGTCCAGGGTGTACCCTGCCTCGTGCCCCAAGTCTCCTGGGATAGGCTCCAGGT
>JAQQZT010000006.1:8693355-8707649 GCA_030068275.1 Clarias platycephalus
GTCTCCTGGGATAGGCTCCAGGTCCCCGCGACCCTGAATACAAGGATGAAGCGGTATAGAAGATGAATGAATGAAAGGTTGCAAAGTGCCTGAAGAGACAGTATAATTTAAAAATTGGTTGTTTATATAACAACGTCAGCAGCAACCTCATTTCCCCTCTCGTCTGTTCCAACCACTCAGCATTCAGCATCACCAGTATACTAATCAACAGCCTGATCATCTGTCATCATATGCACCTGTTTTTCACTGGCTCGTGCCTAAAGTTAGATTTTTTTATGCTTGAATGATTCATAGGTCATTGTGTGACTTAACAAATAATAATAATAATAAAAAAACATTCCACTGAAACTGGTCAGTTCCAGGGACTGGACTGGAAATGAGAGCAAAAGAGTCATTCAGGAATCCTGCTGAACTGTTCCTTTACGACGAATTAGAAATACATGAAAGCCTGGCTCTTTGGAAGCAAAACGAAAAAGAAGCAAGGGGTGGCTCAAGATTTTACACAGTAATGTATCCTGTACATACGTAGTGCAGCCACCTTCTGGAAATAAGGTGTCTCTTATCTGTTTAAGTTAAAACATGGACAATAAAAAAAATATGTTTGACATTTTCTTGTAAATTACTGTCATTTATCACTGTTTTGTTGCAAAGGAATTCAGGATTTGCATAAGTTTGCTTAATAACAGTTGTGTATTACAGTACAGTACAGTAGTTCAGTTATTTATTAGAGTGATTAGACTAAGGCAGCACCTCCAGGGTCTGGGTTTGATTCCCTCCTTGGGATCTGTGTGCATGGAATTTGCCTGTTTGAAATAATATGTGAATGTTTTGGTGCATTATTTCCTCAATTTTCGGCTATTTGTTGTTCTTTTGGCTGCTCCCATTAAGGGGATGCCACAGTGGGCCTTCCTGACGCAGCCCTTCCATTCTTATCCGAGTTTGGCATGGGACTAAGAATGCCCTGCTTTACAGTAAGTGACTGGAAATCAGAGCAAGACAAGTGAGAAGACCACCACTGAGCAAGCAATGCCCTTAATTTCCTGTTATTTAACCCTATACACAATTATAATGTCAAAACTGGAGGCTGGGCATTTTCATTTTATGGGAGAATGTAAGAATAACAACACAGGGATTGATAATTAGTAATAAATGTGCACTTTGTCCAGGGTGTACCCTGAGTCCCCTGGGATAGACTCTGGGCGCTCTTCCAACACAACAGGAAAAGCAGCATGGAGATTGAATGAGAGTGCTTGTTTAGGATTGTCACATATTAACCGTTAGGTTTCTGTTATGTAATTTTCAAAAATGTCGTCTTGTACCTCCAGGGTGCAGGTTCGATTCCCGCCTCCAAAATGTGTTGCCAAAATGAAATTTGCATTCGTGGGTTTCCTCCGGTTCCATCCCACAGTCCAAAGTCATTGCAGATTATGTTAATTAGCGTTCCCAAATCTGCCTGTAATACTGCTTGCATCAGGAAAAATTGCTCTAAATGAAAGGGATTTGTAGTAGGATGTAGGATCCAGGCATTTAAAAGAATCCTGAGTTGATGGACCAACTCCTAACTTAAGTGAGCCAGGAAGTCTGTGAGAGTAAAGTTACTACCAGGACTTCCACTTTGGTTTATAAAGCGTTTGGTACTCTTTATCAGTGAAATCACTTCCATGTAAACACAACACATGGCTGTGAGAGCTGCGAACCTACACATTTATTTAACGATCCTACATAAGTAGCAGGAATAATGCAAGCACTGAGTGTCAATTAGTCTGAGCACTCACTTCAACAAGGTTCTAAAGGCCATGCCAACAAGCACATCAACCCTGGTATGTTTGTCCTCAGTTTGAGCCTGTCCAATCTATTATGGTTTTTTTTTTTTTAAATAACACTGGGAGGTGAGTTCTGTTCTTCTCGCTGTGTGGTGAGATCTACATGAGTTAGTCCTTCTGACCATGGCCTCTGCAACCTTGTGCAGCACACCGTGTATTGACCCCTTTCACATTCATCTCTGCAGATTTCGACTACATTAACTCTGACACATTTCGGAACTCCCTACGCTATTTCCAGCACAGGAGACTGTGTAGCGGCAATACAGCGTGCTCCGTTTTTGTTTCGCCTGGTCCTGTAAGGAATGCAGATGTCACACTGAAGTGCCCTGATCCTCTGGTGCTTTGTCCTGTTTTAACCTCGGGTGGCACAGCCTTCGTCACGGGCTGCCTTCGAGTATCCACAAATCATCCTGGTACTCTACAGGTCCCCGTTCATCGCCATGAATAATGCCGCATGTGTTTAACTTGGAAAATAAAGAGAAGCTGTGTAATCTAAATACATAGAAACCATATAATCTCTAGTGTGGCTGGCAAGCAGCATGTGAGCGAGCGTGCGTATGTGCGTGACATTTTTGCTCGAGCTCCCTGGTTCGGCTCTAGCTCTCCGGGCTGGCACAGGCAGTGTTTAAAAAGCTCCCGGAAAGTTTATAGTGGGTGTACTTCTCCTCAGGTTTGTGTGACAACCTTTAACGCAGCATACCCATCACAAGCAAAACACAGGGGACCTCCCTGGAATCTTTCGCATGAATTTCCATTCATGCATTTCCACAGGTTTCTACGCTTCCTCTTAATCTTAGATGACTTTCTTAATTGCTTTTCAGGCTTACGTGGAAAAATCAGTCTAATTGATTTAATTGTACAAATTGCTTTACGTTAGATAAAACAATTAAAATTTTTTCACCACACACAGCTGTTAGGTAAAAATGATCACTGTTTATAAGATCTATTACTCCCTAAGGCTATTATTTAGAGCGGAATAATTAGCAGATATTAAAAAAAAGTATACGAGTCAAATTTGTACAAAAGATCTCTTGTGTTTTGTACAAAAATGTCTTATCACAGGGAACCCACAGTCTGCCTTCAGCTCAGAGTCAGTCTGAGTCAGAGCAGGATTTGACAGAGCACACCTGCAGACGCTTGGACAAATCTAAACACCTGCCTGAAACATTCAGGCTTTTGTGGAACATGGCCTATGATAAAAGTTTAGTAGAACTAAAAGAAAGACAAAAATGTTTAGCTAGATATTACTGGCTTCTGCTTTCATGCATCCATTCTTTTGCTTTATCCTAGTCAGGGTTTTGGTGAATCTGGACCATTTCACAGAACACACATTTACATTTGCATATGCGAGCACAGTCTTTCCACCTTTGAGATGAAATCTGATACCTTGAAGGAACCCCACACTGACACAGAGATCACTGTGTTACAGTTGACTGTAAACCAAAAAAACGATGGCAGGTTATTTATTCTTTACCTAACTGTATATATTGGAGATGGAAATATGACGGGCATTCAATTCGAACCGGGAACACAGTTCTGTTTCTGGAAACTTTGCAAAGCAGCGTGACTGTTAAAACGTACTGACATTTGCGAGTATTTCCAGAAATATCTCCTTAAAACATCAAACATCACCACATTGTTGACAATGTTACATTTTTCGTTGTTGGTCAGCACATAAAAATATGTTTATTATTGTCTTAGATTATATTATTATGCAAGTTCCCATGTACTGTATGAACTGTTACTATAGAAACAAGCATGCAGAATATGGGACTTTTGCAGAATAACAGAACACAATTATAAGTGTAGGAACTACCTTTATTTCTCTACTGTATATAATCCCCTTCTTCACTAACGCAGTTATCCCAGCGCTTTACCAGTGCTTGGATACCATCAAAGTAGCAGATTTTCCCAGTATGCTGGAGCCCTGGTCAGGCTGCCTGCTTCACATCTGAAACACTGGCCTCCCAAGAGATTCCCAAATGGCCCAAACATGTGGAAAAATCTGGGGTTGGTGACAAGTTATCTGTCGAGTTTGAAGGATCAAGAGTTCCACTCGCTGAACGTTCACGGGAACGACTGTGGGTCGTGGGATTGTAATTCACAGACTCACAGCTTTCTTTAAAATGTCTGCACTGTTTAAATCTTTTACTGCGACTAAGGGTCTCATCGGCATACCGTGCTTTAAGTCTTCTGTAAACGTCAATCAGTTTTACACCTTCACACAAGAAAAGTCATCAAAAGTCCCGGTTTGACTTGAACATCGCTTGTACAATAATGCATACTGATAGATACTGTAGATATAAAGACATCATTCTTTTTACTGTAACTGCAAACATGGCTGAAAGGTTGTGGTGCGACCTGATATTCTAATGTTTACTTGCTTTGCTTTAGTTTTGGCTTGTTTGCAATAGGAACTCAAGGAGGGAGTTACTCAGGAAATTTGGACAGCCTCATCACGACTGTTAGCCTTTTGAACCGACCTTTATTTAAGCTGATATTTATCCACTTTGTATGACAATTATAAATATTACACTATAAAGTGCTGTAAGTGCGTGACTCATGTATGTCCACTGTCTGTGAGTCACCGAGCCCTCAGACTCCATCTCTAACTGATGAAGTAATCTGCCTTCACTTCTAATGTACTTGAATAAGCAGAGTGGAATGGCTTTAGGAAGCAGCAGCAGTGTGATCGTAATGACAAGTGGCACCAAGAACATTCCCAGATTATTCCTATCATTAAAGGCTCACTTCGTCCGTCTATCTGCCTCCAACTCTTCCAGAATGACCTCAACTCCAAGCCGATTACTCCACTCGGTGTCGTTCTGGTAAGGTGACTGTAACAAGCCTTGAGCTTAAATAATCAAAGTACAAAATCCCTGCTGTCAATCAGTTCACTTGTTAGGCGCAGATTTCTTGATGGACTTGAACATGCATGCTTAAGTAACCAAGTTTTAAATATTTCAAGCTTCTCTGCATGGAAAGAAATCACACACACACACATTAATGCAACGGACAAAACTACCAGTTAAGCTGCTGTTTAATTTAGAGAAAAATAAGCAGGAAAAAGAGAAAAAAGAAAAAAAAAAACCTACCCATTGAGTTGTAATCTAGTTTTTACATTGTATTTATCTGTAAGCGTAAGTGTTTGACAGCCATTGAAACAGTAAATTAAATCTTTCTATTCGAGAGTAGAACTTGGCTGCACTCTGTGTGTGTATGTGTGTGTGATTAAGTTGTATACACAAACACTTTCCATGAGCAAGGTAATTAGCCAGATGAAGCATCAGTGAGAAACAGCACGCTTCAGATGACCTTTCGCAACCGGTGAAAATGGAAAAGCACAGGCAACGCGGTGATGCACAGCAGTGCATTCCAACAGACAAACATTTACGTGACACGATACAGGAGTGCATTTCTGAAGACTTTAGCTAGGCCTCTGACGAGGACCATGACTGGAAACATCAGCGAAATTTCACTATCGGCTTCCCCGTGTAAATATCAATAGCTGGCGTGGACGATCCGAACCGAAGAACAAAGACGCCACTGACCTTTAAAGAGTCTTGAATTCTTTGTCAGTTCTGGAGTCTGCTGCGATGTTTGTCTTCTAGAAGCTTATCTGAGAGTAGGTTTCATTGGAAGCTGTGTTTGCTTGTAACACCCTCCTCATCCCCCCACCCTCTAAAACACAGTATATACAATACTACTGTATATGAACAGTATGTGGCTGTCTGGGGAAAAGGTTCATGCAGTCACATTTTCACATTTTGTACTGTGAATAGAGTACTAATATTGCTACTGACTCTACTGAATTGAGATGCATTCCCAGCAAACACTGGTCCGACAGCAACGTCGTGTCCCTGGCCAAAAACAGTCACGTTACGAAGGTATTAATTGGTAAAAATGTGACACGGAACGTTTCCGAAAAATGCATTCAGATACTGTACGTGTGTACATGTCTACAGTTGTCTGGGGTTGGATGTATAGCTGTTACTTTTAGCCAAGTATTGTTCAATATATACCCTCCAAGCCAACATTTGGACCATTGATGACCATTGATGACAGCTGTTGTGAATCACATAACATCAAAAACATCCGTTCAACTTTCATTATGGAACTATTTTTCAACCATGATGGGACGGGACGGGACGGGACAGAGGGACGACATTTCAGTGGTCATCAAACGTCCAAATGTTTGCTGGGTTTCCTTGTTCCACTAAATGTTGTCCTTCTCTCCTCTTACATTTATACGTAATTTAAATAGATACAGTAGAGAGAACAAATAAAGATTCTAGCTACAGCAGGAAGCTTACAAATGATAAAACCATATAAAACAAGCAAGAATCTTACAGGGCTTAAGAATCTTAAAACTCAAGCGGCACATATGTGTGCTGCAGCATACAGTATACGTATACAGTATATGTGTGTGTGCTTGTATGGAAGCCTTGTCGGTGTATGTTAACGGAGAGGCTTCAGACATCAAACTGTGCATTTAGGTTTTTATGATACTGTATCTCAGGTAGAACGAAAGTTAACATTACTTTTATAACGTGTACATTTTACCACTACTGGAATTTGGGAATGATGTCGTAAAATGTAGAACACTTAATATGAGCATATTATGATTATTATTATGATTATGATTATGATTATGATTATGATATGGTTATAGAAAAATAAATGCATATTTGCAATTTTTTTTTTACTTTTTGTTGCTCAGTCATGTTTTTATAATTTGATTAAAATAAAATAAAATTCTATCACAAAGGATGTCACTCAATAGTGTACTGTACTGTAAATGCACACTCTAAAATGACTGAAATGCTTAGGGTTTTAATTACCATGAGAAAACAAAAGGAATTTAAAATGAGAAATCCTAAAAAAAAATATTTAAGTACCCAAAGTATTAAATAATATAAAACACTTTACATCATTGCAGTCAAGATAATAATCTAAAGACTGTACATTAAAGTGCTTTCATGAGATAATATACATTCATAGTAATATTTATGGGGAAAAAATACATAACTACCATCTTTTTAAAAAGTACTTTTAAATTATTTTCCATTTATTATAAGGAAAATGAATCCTTACTTTGATTATCAGCATCACCCACATTTATACGAGCCTTATAATCGTCTCTTCACTCCAATGATTTGAGTTTGTCAGTGCTTACTTAATTGATAATTACTAAAAAAAAAAATCATACCTTTATGTTAGGGACAATTTATCATTTGTCGTTTGTGATAAAGTTGTAATTAAACATCGGATTTTGTTGCTCTTCCCTGTTTTGGTGATGTGCAGGGATGAAAGTTTTATATCATTGCCGGTACAACAGTATGTAGCCAAAAGGGAGGAGAGTAAACCTCGTAAATCCTGTAAGTTTCTCTTTATTTCTCCACTTAATCCACTTAAAAATAGTCTCACTATTGTGCTAATGCTTCACTATTGTACACATGAAATCAGTCAACCAAATTCGAGACCCTCTTTGCTTGATTATTGAATTGTTCAGGAAACTTTAAAAGGGAATCTTTTTGTGAGCTGCAAGGTATTGTTCTTTCATTATAGTGCTCATTTTCACTGATTGTTGGTGGAATGTTTTGTTTGTGCGATGATAGACTTTAAAGGGTCGTGATAATTCGAGCGTGTTGTTTCAAGTGCATCATACTAACTGAACAGAGCAGTCCGTCTTTCCAAGGGATTTGTAAATGTAAATTTAGAAAAGCCTAAATACCTCAGTACTAATATGGTCAGTTTGTGTTTGTTTAATTGGCAAAAGGCTGTGATTAGCAAAGAGTAAAAAATGTGCCATTCCCCTAAAGAACTGGCAAGTCCAAGGTCACCGTCATCTTATTTTGTTTAACACTGTGTTAAAGTGCCTTTAAACCGAGGTTATTCTGCAGTTTGATAGCAAGCAGACTTTCCACACCAACACTTGTGAAAGTGCATTTCCTTATAAGCATAAAGCCTTATAGATTTCCGTATTCCACCACGCTTATCGTTTAAGCAGAATCAAACAAATAAAGAACACAGAGTCCAAGAGTGACCCAGAACCACAACTTAGATTGTATTTCGTGGATGTGTGGAGTTACAGACACACAGACTCAATAAAGAATGGCTGTTCGCACATGTCTAACCTTCTCTGTGTGGAAATAAAAGAACATTCTGACGTGTGCAGAGTCATCTTATCTGTCCTGGTCTTCTCGCTTGATTTGTGCTCAACCTCCAGCACAAGCATCGCTCTCGCCAGTGGAATTCGGTCAGACTTGGAGGCTCTGGGGATTTAGCACCCTAGAAACCTTCACAGCTTCGAGAAGCTGGAGTTCTGCATGTCAGATTGAGAACGAAGTGCTCTGAAAAACAACTAACACAGCAGGGACTTTGGCAAACATAGTGTAGCGCTCTGACTAGCGTGCGCTTTACAAGTTAGCCTGGTTTAGTGGGGTAAAGCGAAGAACCCTATACAGCTAAGGGGTTTGGACAAGGTTGAATGATCTCCTTAGTTGTCATATAGTTTCTGGTGGAGACATGTTGTCATGTTTGTCACTGGACCATCATATTCCCTGGACAGTTCTTTGCTTTATTACCCAGTCCAGGGTAGAAGTACAAAAGTACCATAATGCTCAGGGATTTCTTTCATCTTGTAATTTATTTGTGGATATTGGCAGGGTTGCCAGGTGTGTGGTTTTCTTGCTGTTTTGGGTTAATATTTTCTTTCGGTGGGTTTTGGGTTAGATTTTTTTTGTGTGTACTGTATATATTAGATTATTATATCTTAAAAACATGCACAATTTTAACCAAAACCATTTCCTTATGACCAATTGCTATAGGATACTGAACCCATAATCATCAAAAGCACAGTACAGGGATGAGACTCTTAGCCACAGCAAATTATTTGAATGATGCAAACAGTTTAAAGAAGGTAGAACATTCGATTCTTGAAAATCAATGGATAACGTGCAGAAGAGATACATCTGTCTGTGAGCTCATTATTGAACTGTTCATCATTCACCAACACCACTTGCACATTACTGGAACTGACTATTGCCACATCCCATGTATAGTCATGACCTTGATTCAACCCATTTCCATATGTTTGGGCTATTAAAGGAGTTCTTGGGAGGCCAGCTTTTCAGACATGAAACAAGCAAACCGATCATGGCTGAGAAATCTTTCTACCTTCACCCAAATATGAGTGAAATGCTGGAATAAGTGCATTAGTGTAACTGGGGGTAATACAGAGAAATAAAGGTAGATTTTACTCTCCTAACTGTGTTTTCTTAGTCATAGTTTGTCTTGAACGCCCCTCATATAATGTTCCTTTTTGAAGCTGTGCATGGTCAAACCTGAGTAAATGAGAAGAGGAACATTACGAGTGCAAAGCTTTCCAAAAAGGTGTATTGTCTTGATACAGTTAACACCCTGTGGCATGCAGTAAAATACTAAACAGGCCCAGCTGACATTATTTTGGATCAGGGTGGCAGTGGGAAAAATGGACATGGAGCATAGTAAGAGGGTTCATTATTGGGGCAGGAGCTTCACATGGAAAAATTTTTACCTTCTGAGTGTTTGAATAGGGAATGCTGAAATAGCGTTTAAATAGGGAGCGGGACCGCTTTTTTTTACTGAAGAGCCAGTGCAGGATGTAATCATAAAATCAGGAAGAACTAATTGCAGTGGATAAAACCTTCTAGTTACAATGAAACTACAGATTAAATTAGGTTAAAATTGACAAAAAGGTATGAATTAACTTGGGCGTAGGGTTAAGGATTTGGGATTCTAAAGATCTTTTGGCTCACTCAGGAAAGAAGATGGCAAGAGTGTGCAAAGCTTTATTGGGAATACTGGGAGGAATATAAAATATATTAAAAGCATTTTGGTTTGTTTCTGTTGGTACAGTCTCAAATAAGTGGTTTCTGGGTTCAGGTGGGTTTCTTATTTACTTCTATCATAACTGTAAAGTGTATAGAATAGTCTATACAGTGAATACTAAACGAATAAGAGAGTGAGGGTATGATTTCATCTACATCTAATTTTACACTAGTGTTTGGAATTATTTTCTGGTATTTTCTTTGAAGCTGGGTTTTTTTTTTTTTTGTCGCATAAGCCATCCTGGTGCACATTCTAGCAGTTGATAAAACAGCTGCTTTATATGGTGTACTGCAACACTGCGCCTGTTTTCAGTGGTAGGTCAGAGAATTCCCACTCACATTACATTTACTGTCCTGTAGGAATTAGACATACTGCCTGAAAAAGTATAATATGATGAAAATGTGTGTGCAGCCAGAGCCAGAGATCTACAATACATTACAGAACTGAAACATGAGACAGATGTATACAGTGGTTGCACACAAAGCACATATGCCCATGACAAATCATCAGTAGTAAACAGCAACGTTTCTGAGCAAGGTCACAAGCTTTAAATGCTCCACAAAGATCTCACAGAGTCTCATATCTGGTCACAAGCTTCTCGATCTTAAAGGTTGCAATTTGATTGGCTCTCTGCATTTCATGGTACATGCACTTCCAGGCAAACTTTTGAACACTGACTTCAAAATTCTTCCAACATACCGTTCCTTACCGTTATTACAAAGTTTTGTTTAAAGCAGTTACAATCATTTAAATCAGCCAAACATGCATACAGGGAAGGTGGTCTTTTTTCCACAGCAGTGCTGTGGCTTGTAAGTGTGAATGTAGGCGGTTCCTGTCTACATTTTGTGGCCAAATATACCAGACACTCTGAGTTTCTGAGACTATTATTCTCAAATCTGGCTTCAAAGCTGAGATATTCTGCAGTTTGATGGTAAGCAGGCTGTTTTCGCTCTTGTAAAACAACACTTCCTTATAAGCATAAGGCCTTATAGATTTCTGTAGTCTTCTTATCTTGGAGAGAAATTGTGATCTCATTAGTGACTCCTCTTCTGAAGAACTTGAGGGAGCTTAACATGTCAAAACAGGACCTGGGCCATTATGGAGCTGTCTTACAAAAAAGACTATGCAAATAAGTGCGTAACACCTAAATAATCCAAAAATACAACAGCAATTTGGAGAATGAAGATTAAAATAATTTCATTATTGAACATCACAATCTTGTTGCTGATTGGCAATAACAAACCTTGAGGGTTTTGGATTTCCATTTTGCTGTTTTGCTTCTGGATATACAGTATAACCCTAAAGGAATCTGTGTTTTTGTTTTTTTTAGTTATTATTTTTATCCAGGAAATTCATATGATTTTGACTCTTTGAAGCATGAACTTGTCAATGCCTCTGAAAGGATCCTTTAGGTCCTGTAAGTTGAGCAGTGAGGCCGCGATGGATTTGATTTGTTTGTCCTGCAAATCCCACCGATTTTGATCTGAGAAATTTGAAGGCCAAGTCAGCACCTTGACATCTTGTCATGTCTTTAAACCATTCCTGAACCATATTTTACAGTGTAGAAGGGCGCATCATCCTGCTGAAAGAGGCCATTGCCAATGTCCCAGTTATGCAATGCGTACTCACCCAATTGTCCACACATTGTAAAAGAAAACATGATTTATCAGACCAGGCAATCTTCTTCCATTGCTCTGTGGTCCAGTACTGATACTCACTTGCCCATTGTAGGCACTTTTGACAGCGGACATGGATCAGCATGGGGTCTTCTACCGGTCTGTATCTACACAGCCCATGTAGCAAGTTACAATGCACTGGATGTCCTGAAACCTTTCTATGACAGCCAGCATGAACTTTATCAGGAATTTGTGCTCCAATATCTCTTCTGTGGGATCAGGACAGATAGGACCACAGGATCATACTGTAACAAAGTGATTCAAGTACGAACTATTTACAGTAGGTCTAACCGGTGCATACAGGGAACAACCCACCCAACCCTGCTGTTTTGGAGATGCTCTGACCCAGTTGTCTAGCTATCACAATTTAGCTTTTGTCAAAGGTGCTCAGGCCATGCATAGATTGCATATTTTTCTTTGTGCTTTCATCATATCAACATCAATAACAGACTGTAAACTTGCTGCCTAATATATCCCGACCATTGAAAAGTGCCACTGTAACAAGATTACTTCAGTTTATTCACACGGTGTAATTCCTTTTTCTTGTTCTGGTTTGCTATGGACAAACAGTGACAAGCACAGCAATTGATTATTCAGGATTTAATGCGTTTCTGTTATTGACCATGTTAACTCTTTTATACAAAAAAGGTCAGTTATTTCCTTCAACTGTAGGACAAGTTGAATCAGAAGTATTTTTGGACCGCACTGTATGCAATGTTTAATAACGACTTACCCTTTCCATTTACACTTTATGTTGAAGTGTTCTGTTATTCAGTTTTATTGTGTTTCTAAATTTGTTGTTATATTTGTGTTTTCTTGTCGACCTGTTTTGCACTTACAGGCTTTTATCATGCGTGACACAGTGCTGCATTGTACAGTATATGAAGCATTTAGTACTTTGGAAAAGTCTTGAGCCACCCCTCATTTCTTCATATTTTTCTCCAAAAGAGCCAGACAGTCTTGTGTTTTTTTAATGTAGTCTAGAGAAATAGTTCTCCAAGCTTCCTGTAGAACTATTTTGGCTCTCATTTTTGGCAAATCTTTGGCTCTCACTTAAAGTCCAGTCCCTGGAACTGACCAGTTTCATAAGAATGTTTTTTTTTTGTTTGTTAAGCCACAAAGTGACCTATGAATCATTCAAACATGAGAAACATCTAATTTAAGGCATGAGCCAATGAGAAACAGGTGCAGATGATGTCAGACGATCAGGCCGGTGATAAGTATACTGGTGATGCTGAGTGGTTGGAATAGACGATAGGGGAAATGAGGTTGCTTCCACATAAACAACAACCTTCCGGCAACACTTGCTCTAATTTATTTCATTCGATCCAGTTTAATATGAAGAAATGAGGGCTGACTCGAGACTTTTGCACAGTACCATATCTCGGGTTCTTGTTCATTTGTTGTGGCTTTTGGATAAAAAAAGAAGAATCCTGATACACTGTGGACTGGAATAAAGGCCAGAAATGCTGTACAGGATTAACACATCACCTAATACAGTACTCCACAAAATCTGTTCAAATCCAGTTAAAACGGAGCCAACACTTTTGTGTGGCCTTGCAGAGGTTTACACAGGGCACATAATTTAAACAAATGTAAGACCCAGAAGGATCATTATTTTCAGTTGGATCACTTCTGGCGAACTTGTAAAATAAGATGTGGTGGATTTTTACAGGCTTTCCTTAACGCAGGCTAAAAGGCCAGCTCGAGACCACTGCGCACGCTGATTTATTTCGTTATTCCACATTCAACAAACAGAGGAGGTGACAGCTGACCTACGATGTCCTCCTGAAACCCCCTATCAAAGTCTGTTTTCATTAAAAGTTTAATTTATATACAACATTTCTTGTGTTCCGACTTTCACAGCTGAACTTTGCTTTGTAACCTGGTCATTAAAACCTCATGATGTATGTACGGTGAAATTCTTAACCAAAGGACTTTTACAATTTATTTGTGTCATGTTTTTCCATTTGATTTTGAGGAAACCACCTGAGTTCTTGTGATTTGCTGGAAGCAGTATAAAGCATTCTTTAAATGTAAGCCATACTTGTTGCATGTAAGTTCCTACTCTTTTGTGTTCGCTCCTAAACTATGTGGTTTCTCATGCTAGGAGAAGGACGACATGGCGTAACAAACGTCTTTACATTACAGGTTTATTTGTACTGTGGTCTAATGAATCCTCTAAGGTTTTGTATTATCTACTGAAAGCATGTAGGCTGAGGGATATGGGACACTGACTGCAGAACATAGCTGTTTTTCCTGGGTAAATTCTTTGTCATTCATTTTCTTAGATTCGGCAGAACTAAACTAACACAATTACTATATTTTTGGCACAAAAGACACACAAGTCCAAACTAATGATTAATCACAGTGCTGGCTCTGTTGCAGATACGATAATGTGGTACATCTGCATCGGATAATGAAAGTGATCTGGAATATTCCAGAAGCTTCTCGAACAACGACGCCGTTACTAAGCTTAAACAACAGCTTTAAAAACGACTTTTTAATGCATTAAATCTTCAAAATTACTCTGTTAAGACAATTATGATAATAGCAATTGTGTAGTAGAAATTTTTTCGTTTTAAAAAGCAAAAAATGCAGAAAGTACGATTGTTTCACTCAAGTCAAGAAAAAAAGTTTTTCTATTGCACTGACCAATATTTCCACAGCAACTAATAGTGTTATTTTAGGCAATCCTGCCACATTGTCATTCACTACACAGAACATAATTTCTATTAAACATTTTTTTTTTTGCAAATTACTTTAATTGAACAATGATCATATACAAACATATTAAAAAATCACTGACTTAAGTATATTATTATATATTATTGGTACATTATAACGAAATAACACACACACACACACACACACACACACACACACACACACACACACACACACACACACACACACACACACA
>JAQQZT010000006.1:8707749-8721833 GCA_030068275.1 Clarias platycephalus
ACACACACACACACACACACACACACACACACACACACACACACACACACACACACACACACACACACAGCTCAGACGAATCTGTGTGAATTAGATACAGTAGATCAAATAATAATTCAGGCAATACCTGTTAATTTGTAAAATAAGCAACATATTTAAATACCTTGTACTAATTAGCTTACATAAACCAGGACAGTTCACCTTTACTGGCTTTCAAAGTCTCACAAATTCCAGGGAAGAAAGCAGCAGCAGTGATGTCACACATCATGATGTCAGAGCTTTAAAAAAAAGCATGACTCATCGCGCTTTTCAGATGGCTCATGAGTGTCCACAGCAGAGACCTCATTGGCCTCATGTGTATATGAGTTTGACACGTGCCTCGCTAACAGAATTGCATTTTTTAACGTCACTCATGCCGGAATTACTAGTCATTACTAGGCCGGGGACATCTCAGCTCGGACCAGGTACCGTGGACAAGGAAGCTGAAGCGATATACAGTATGTGTCCTCGATAACTCTGATCCATAAGTCAGGAGAAGCTGATTTCCTGAATTCAACAGTAAAGTAAAACATTTGGCAGACTTTTATTTCATAACTTTGCGGTTAAGCACTAAATCCTTCTTGGAATCCTTTCTCCACAGTGAAAGCTGTGGGATGTGTGGATCTGAAGCTTATCCCTGAACACAGGGCATGAGGAAAGAGTGTACTCTGGGCGTCACATACACTCTCCCACTTCAAATTAATTTAGTCCACAGAAAACCATGCTGTTGTAAGTGCTAATTCTAATTCAAACTATAATAGTTAACTACAACTGTGGTTTGCATCATTCTGCTTCCACGCGTATCAGACAGCACATTGAAACTGAAGATAGAGGATAATAGAAAAGTTTGGTCCTATTACAGCATCACCATGAATAGGGTGCACCCCCATGGAAGGGTGAACGCTATCTTTTGATTTTACCTCATTTTGAGAAATCGTTTTTCTCAGTTGAACCTGATTGCCTATGACATAACATTTTATTTGAAAACTGCTACAATTCCTTCTTTTAAACTTCCATATTTTAGGCAAACAATGACATCCTGTAGAGTGGCTGCATTTCATAGCAAAAGTCAATACTTCCTGAACAGGAAATGCATACGTTTTTCTATTACATTATCAGTGAAGCATAACCATTTGCAGCTGGTGTGAGTGAACAAAATGCATTCACTGGATTTTTGGAAAATGTTGAAGCAAAGAAAAATTATGTTTACTCTCTGTTTTTGGCATTGCACCCCAGCATCAATTAACTAAAAGTATACATCGCTAAACGTCCATGATACATTCTGTGAAATAGGACATTACCTGATTCGGATGTTGTGGGTAACATGATACTGTATACTCACCAAAGCTATATATAGTGCAACCACTGTGTATTTAGTTTTTAGTGTACATTCTGTATCTCTTTCAAATTCTTGCTCCTACTATCAATAGCAGGTATTGCTATGTTTGGGAACCATGATGTGACAGTAATATTTTCCAAAAACAATTAGGCCGAGCGATAACATTACGACACTCCAAAGACGTGCAAGCATGATTCCAAGAAATGCAAGATACACATGTTATGTACTGTATAGGAAGCTGTCGCATTTGCTAAGCATGAGTTTACTATACAGTGCTGTGAAAAAGTATTTGTGTTCTGATTTTTTTTTTGTCACACATTAATGATTGAGATCACCAAACAAATTTTAATATTATACAAAGATAATATTATAAAAATATAGTAAATACAAAATGCAGTTTTGCAAATAATGATCTCATTTATTAAGGGAAAAAAGCTGTTCAAACATACCTGGCCCTAGGTGAAAAAGTTATTGCCAAATAAACCTACTAACTGTAGGAATTGTTGTGCCACAATTCCGCGGCAGAAACAACTGCAATAACAGTTGATATCTGGCAGTGAGTCTTTCACATCATTGTGGAGGAATTTTGGCCAACTCTTCTTTGCAGAATTGTTTTAATTCAGCCACAGTGGAGGGTTTTCGAGCATGAAAGGGCTGTTTAAGGTCATGCCACAGCATCTCCATCGGACTTAAGTACAGACCCCAAAACCTTTATTTATTTATTTTGAGCCATTCAAAGTTAGACTTTCTGGTGTGTTTTGGATCATTGTTCTGTTGCACAACTCAAGTGCACTTGAGCTTAAGGTCATAAACTGATGGCATGACATTCTCCTCCAGGATTTTCTGGTAGAGCAGATTTTACGGCAAGTCATCCAGGTCCAGGCCATCACACTGCCACAACCATGTTTGACTGTTGGTACAGTATGATGTTCTTTTTAAAAGTGAAATTCTATGTTTTAATGACATTCTTTAACATAAAACATTCTGTGAAAGAATAAAGACAAGTTAATACGAATAATTTCTTATTTTATGTGATGTACAATAAGTTCCAGGAGCACGTTTGTAGGTCGGATTTGTTCGTAAGTCTGACAAAGTGAGTCTTATATATTCACCTTTAGCACAAATATATAATGTAAAGCATAAAAAAAAAAAAACAGGTTTGGGGTTTTGGTTCTGCACACTCTTGCGAGACTGCATCTTTAATTTGTGGGGGGAATCCCCGTGACGCAGCGGGGTCGGCTGACCTTGTTTGAAGGGAACCCGGGAAGACGTCGGGGTGAGGACAACGCTACGACATGTTTACTGCGCACTTGAATAGATGCCATTTTGTCTCAGAGCTATATTGGACTTTGAACTGTAGATTATTCACCCCCACATGTACACACATACACACACATACAATATACCGGATTTTTATACATTCAC
Organism: Clarias platycephalus; assembly: GCA_030068275.1. Lineage (NCBI taxonomy): Eukaryota > Metazoa > Chordata > Actinopteri > Siluriformes > Clariidae > Clarias > Clarias platycephalus. Next base: position 8,710,553 of record JAQQZT010000006.1, read on the forward strand.
TTACACACTGAAAATATTGTATATAATTGTAAATATTGGTATCTGGTGCACTGCAATGTCTATTTTTTGTATAATAAATGTGAGCTACTTCCGCAATTTGTTACCATCTACGAATATTTATAGATCCATTCGTATCTTCAGAAATTCATTACTCAAATGTTCGTAAGTTGGGGACATACTGTATTTGCTACAGTATACAATAATCAGTTTTTAGTATGAAGTACTAAAACCTGCTGGTTCAAAACCTGCTGGATCTGCCTGGGCATAGAGTTAAAAAGACATCTGCCGTAGTCTGGTGACGCTCACTCAATCCATGCTTGCTTGATTGCTTCCTTAAGATTATGTACAGACATTTCCCACAGAAGTTTGCAATTCACTTGAGAATACCCTTGTTTTAACCATTTTTTTGTGCAGAGATTGACACCTTGGCTTCAGAAAGTAAAAGTCCTGCCACATATTTGCTCCGTCCATTAACTAAACCAGCTGATCCTAATTAGCACAACTCTTCAGCCAGATAGCCTTGAACTAATTAGTGACATCACCTGTTTTGTGCACAAGGTGAAAAATAATATATAGCATATGTTGCCATAATACTTCTGGCCACCACTGTTCTTCATTATTTCCTGATGTGCTAAGAATAAGTGGATGCAGTAATTGAGAATTATGAAAGCATTTACATATTTACATATTACGCATTTATTGATCTTAATTAAAGTGTTACAGAGACAGTTGTATGAGAAGGATGACAGGTTGGAAAACAATCTCATCATGGGCAAAGTATAATTTAATGTTTGTCACAGCCATCAGTGCAGAGCATTCCATTTGTGTATTGATGACTTCACTGATGGCTGCTCCCTCATAATCTCTGGCTTCCTTCACCAAAAGCTGCAGCTTTGCTGAGGCCTTGACTAATAGATTTCTTTTCAAATGACTGCTTTGGTACACAACTTCAGAGGGGAGGCCCAAGCATGAAATTCAATTATGCAGCACACGCTGGGCCAGAAGCTGCCTGTGTTAATCCTCTCCATGCTTGCAGGATTTCCAACACACACCCCAAACCCTTTATCACAACCCTCACCAGAGGCCCAGGGCAAGAGATGGGCAAACTGTTTTCCACCCAGAGAGAATGGATGAGATTTTTGTCTTTATGCTACAGAAATGTAAAGCATACTTCCTTAATGGAGACACTACAATAACTTCCAAAAAGTGTAAATGACTTTAGAGTGGACCTTCTGGGGTTTTTGCTAAAATGAGATATGATATGTTTATATTTCAGTAGTTAAAAAAAAAACAATACATTGAGTGCACATTGGTGGCTCAGTGATAAGTTTCTTGCCTGCCATGCAGATTCCCGGGTTCACTTCCCACCCAACGTCCAAACCCCCAGCCACTGGATGCAGTGCCAGTCCCAAGTGAAGATAAAATAGGAGAGTTACATCAAGAAGGGCAAAAAAACCTGTGCCGAGTTGTGGTGACCCCTTGAAGGGAGCAGCCAGAAGACCAACTACAACATTCAATTCAAACAAAGCATCAATCTTGAATCTGTTCAGGATTGAGTAGTTACTGTAAGGATGCAATGATGAAGCGATGATGCATGGGGTGGTGGCAATGAAATGAAAAATGAGAGCATAAAAGTCAAAATGAGGTTATGCTGTTAACGAATTCGGAAATGTATATCTTCTGACACATTTTTAGCAACTGCGTGGGTCTAAGAAGAAGGCGTGCTCTCTATTTGACCTCAAAACTCTTGGCACACTCAACAGACTGCACTCAGCGTGACAGATAGAAAGAATCAACACATCAGAGATTATACTGTATACAAGTTCGTGTTGAATACCTGTTATTACAATTGTATTAGAACATGTGCATTAATATTAACCTGTGATTTGTCTCACATCTGGCATTCCGTCAGAGCGACTTATTTAGATACTGAATCAGCACCTTCTGACCAGAGAATACTGAAAGACATAAATAAGAACATTTTAGTAATAAATGCAGCTCTAGCTTTCACACTAACTTTTACGTATGATTTGTTTGCCTCTTCGTCTGACCTACGTTGATGTCTGCCCACAAAAAAAAGGAAATTTAGGCTTAAACTGCAAAATTCAAGGCACATAGTTTGTTCCTGTAGGTCTCATTAGCTAGCTCAATGATTATCAGCTATCAAAAAGATTAAATGATTAAAGTTTAAATGGTTATTTAAAAAAAAAAAAAAAAAAAAAAAAAAAATATATATATATATAATTTTAAAATCAATTTTATTTAATTACATTTTTTTTGCCTCAGTAGTCAAATCTCATTACTTACTTGGACATTTTGGTGTGTTCTCTATATTCTTTGTTTTAAATAATTATATAGAATATATGCAGCTTTCAGAGCAAAACATACTGGAATCCAGATGTTGTTGTTGTTGTTGTTTTCAGCACATGGATGCTAGCTAGCTAATATCATTCATTTTAATTTTATTAACTAAATACCAAATGCACACTCTTCAAAAATAAGGATATTTATTATAGAAAATGCATTCAAACTAATTATGCCCAGTCTTTTGTTGGTGATGTTTTTGGACATTAATATGTGTCTTATAATTATTGCTAATCATATTTCTATTAACACTTCTAGCAATTGCACAGCATTAGCACTTTGACAAAATCAACACACAACTTAAACATGAACATATACTGTATGCAGGATCAAGATTTACATTATAAATCATAAAATTTTTAACCTCAAGAGGTTCGGCATACAGTATAAGTTAATTATGATCAGTCTTGGTCATTATAAGTTTTCCTGGTCTGCACACTGACTTTGAAGTTTGTCAACTGTAACATAAGTACAATGTAAGTAATCAGTAATGTCGTTCTGTGCAAAAATACTTGCTTTTATATAGCCATTTGCTTTTAGGCACGACACCAAATAAATATTTTCTGGAGTTGGAAAAGAGTTAAGTTTGTACTAAATACACAGCAACTTTGAAAGATACCAACTCGATTTAGATTAATGGAACGTAGAAGCTTCCCATGAGTCTCAGCTGAACTTTGGGGGATTGTGGAATTTTTAACTAAATTATTCTGCATGACAAACCAGTGTGCGGAGCAATGACAATTTATGATGACGTAGACCTTTGATTTAAGATAGACCAGAAAAAATCTGAACTACTGTACCCCTTTACAACTGTTTCAGTCAATGTTAGCTAGCTAGCTAGCCAAGCGTTATTGAAATTTACGTTAATATCTAACATTAGTCTCACACTTTCCTTAGTGAAGGTTTATTGATTAACTAATTGTGTGAAATTTCAAAGAAGCTATGCCTATAATAAAAATAATGCAGCTGTGGAGCTGGATATTACTTGTTACTGTAGGTCAAGATCATTTTGCCATGTTTGATGAAATCCATTGATTGAGCATGGCTAAGGGTAAGAAAGACTTTTTAAGTAAAAAAAAAAAAAAAAATCCAAATTGAAATGTTAAATCTATTGACTCTTACATTTGTTAACCATGGGAGATTTCTTTTCTCCAAAGAAATATTAATCCACTTTATGTGAAATCATTTAGGAACATCGCCGGCCACTGGCTACATTCCCTTTGTGCTAGTAATTGGCCCACAGTGATTGCTGTTTTAGACAAACAGAGTGAAAACAGCATCCAGGTCAGTCTCTGCTGCCAGAGTCTGGCCATTTCTGCTTCACCCCAGAGGTCAACGCGAGACACAGGGCTGTGTGGACCGCCAAGAAATGCAAGGGAGGCTTCCTTCCCCTGATTCTGAGTGGGAACACGCTCTCCTGTTTTCTTCCACAAGCCTCAGAGACAAACGAGGCAGCGTTTTATACCCACATGCTTGTTAAGTATCCGGGGCCAAGCGGAATTTTGTGGTCAGATCCTGGGAGTCTGGCTTGTTGTCGAGCACCGTGATTGTTATGACTTGATGAGCCATTGGTGGAGATTTATGTCACCATCTACATCAGTAACAACATGTTTCAGAGTTGCTTGTAGCCGTTCCCAGCTTTTCTGGGTGCAGAAAGCGCTGCTTGAACCGTATTTATGGCTGTAGACTATCAGCCATCTGGGGTGAGATCTATGTTTGGGTAAGGCAAATAATTTGCAAAACATAATTTTTCAGTATGCCATACAGATGCATCCATCATTGGAGACTTATTCCGAGACAGTGGGCACACTTGTAGAATATACAGTAGAAATGCTCCAGGAGGTTTTTCGCATGTATTGGAATTCCCATCATTGTTCTCAATGGGGAGGAGAACTACTAGACATGGGGGTAAATAAATCACTGCTTATATATCAGTTTAAAATAAATCCGATATAAACTCAAGTGAAGTTCATTTATAGTTTCCTCACACTGCGTGACTAGGCTACTCTTATTTTTCAGGCCAATGGAAGCAGGCCATGATAGTCTTTTGGGGATTGAAGCAAGGGGAAACCCCTTTAGGTTGCAAATAGCATTGGGTGGTAAAGGGCGATAGACAGAAGAACCTCCCCAGTGTCTGTGAGGAAAATGGCAGCTGGGAAACAAGCGGGGTCAGTGTTCACTAGTGTTCCTATGGGAGTTTAGATCCAGATGTGCATCTTCAGAACAGCGAGTACCAGAGTGCCAGGGCTGGTGCATCAGATCAGCCCTGAGAGACTGCATGAGACAGTTCTGACCAGCAGAACTATTCTACTTTATCATTTCATCAGATGTAGCCAGTGTTAAAGGAACCCAGAATTAGAGCGATATTTACGGTCTCGCGGGAAAGATAAATCCAGTTTCCACATCCACATCCACACATCCACATTCTCAGGGACATTGCAAACCAAGTTTCCAGCTGAGTTTACATGTATGATCTGTTGAAATTCATTGGAAAATGTGTGTGGGATTGAAATTGTAAATATCTAAAACATATAAATATACAAATGAGAAATTATTATTATTATTATTATTTAAAAAAATTTTGTGAGAACATTGGTGATGGAGTTCACAAGGACATCTTGACTTGTTTTGGTGCTCGTATTTCCCTCAACAACTTAAAGAAGTTGTTCTGACCTCTTTATAGTTTATTGGGAAATGTTTAAATAACCTTTCTATCCACTGAAGTGCCATAAGTAAGTGGCAACTCTATAAACAAATACACAGCCCTTCCCTGGGCTATACGCTTAGATAAGGTTTAATTTGAAACAAAGCCATTTTGAAAGTGGGGCACCAAAGATTAAGGCCACGTCATCACAGTTTGTGTGGGAAAAACAAAAAGGGGCAGGAATTGTCACATGGGTCGGCCAGCTCCCAGAGACTCTATCCACTCCTTACCCATTCCATCTCTCCCTCTTTCTTCCTTTCTTTCTGTCTGGGGTATCATAACTGCATTTGTTACGTGGCATACGTGGAGGTTAAACATGCACAATGATATGGGAGCCTTCCTTTGTTTAGCAGTTGCAGATGCGGGTAAATATGTTATTTCCAGTGAGTGAGATTTTGCTTAACATGGCCAGCCTTTTTCATGCGCTCCCAAATACATAACTGAACATGGGTGAGATGACGTGGTTTATTTTCAAGAGGCTTTACAAGGCTCTTAATCATTTGGGTACAAACCATAGACAAAACATAGACATTCTACTAATGATACTGGTATAACTCTGTTTAAGTTTCCACCACAAGCAAGCCTGTACAAGAAGTGATTTACTTCCACTGAAAAATACAAGTCTGTGCATGTACAGTAATATTTAATCAGGTCTCAATTACCAGTGAATAAAAAAAATCGAAAATAACATATATATTTTTAGCACTCCTTGACCACATTGTCCCTTTGTAGGGACTCTATTTTCATATGTGTTTGCTTAATAAGCTATTCTTAGTTCATTGTGACTTTGCACCTGTTAATAAACAACTGTCAGTATTTTCAGTGTCAGAGGAACAAGTCCAGAAATAGCTTTCCCATGAGTTTAGTGTTTAAAATAAATGACTGACAGGACACGCCCAGACTGCTGGAATGGCTCCGTCATGGGAACCTTTTCAAACTGTCAGAATGGCTTGAACTTTCGAAAAATTCGGGCACGTGTAAATATCTATTTTGTCTGTGCTTGTAATAGCAACAGGTCCCTTGTGGGAATATAAAGTTTTATGGCAAAATAAAAAAAAGCTTTAGGTATGTAAACTTTAAAGATTCAAAACATGTATACAACAGAACAGAAAGCAGACATTTATAAGCAGAAAGTGTAAGCTGTGTACGATGTTTTTTTTTATAGAGCATCTTCTGATAAGGAAAACATGATACTGATAAGCACGTTGCGTCAGGGTGAAAAATGAAGAAAATATGCATTTAGCCTGTTTCTGAGTGATATGAGTGGTATGGCATCAGACACTGAGCAACAAATTTGCTAAACATTCGGCATCTTTTCACCTTCCTGTGAATTTGGGATTGAAGCTGTCCAGCGGGAGTAGGGCTGTATCAGTTGGCCACAAGTGCCTTTTTCCACTGCAGAGTTAAGTATTCATAATCGCCCAATATTTCATTGTTGTGCCTTGCATGTGGAGTCTACATTCGCGGGGTTAAGATGGGAACGGTCTAGGCATCTGGAGTAATAATAAGTTTCCATGCTCCCTAAGAAAGGGAGTGTATTTACTTAGAGGTCGCTTGAGATATGTGGAGAGACAAGAGTCCCAGGTTGTCACTGCTTGCAAGGCAACTTGGGTGGGCAGGTCTTGCCCATATCCATAGAGGCTTACTCGAAACTTGAAACAGGTCTGATAAGATTGAAAACGTTTGACAGAATTTATGCCAAATCTTCTCTTTAATGCTCAGGCATGCTTTTAACCCTGCTGTGTCACGTGTTTATGTATTTTTTACAGATGGTCATAATTGAAACATGGAGATAATTCAAGATATGATAAAAAAACATTAATATAAATACCAAAGAAAAAGCTTTATTGTACAAACAGTTTTAAACAGTACTTTATAGACGGGTGTGATGAGCTTTGCAGAGGAGATGAACCAAAGCAGCACTTGGTGGTAATGCATGGAAATGCTTGATTTTTTTTCTTCCTCTGTCTTTTTTCTTTGTCTATTTTAAGCACCTTTGTAGGTAGCAGGCTTAGCATTTTTCATCTTGAGCTTGCTCATCCAACTTTCATTAATGCTACAATGGAATGCATTGAGAGTTTTTCTCCTTCCTTCTTGTCAGGCTTTTTCTCATGGATCTGAGCTGTAGTTCTAACCTCGTGCACCACTTGAAGCAAACAGTTCTTCTCCAGCACCTAACACCTGAACTTTTCCTTAATCTGTTTTTGAAGGCGTTACAACTATCAACCACCATACAACTATCAGGTCTTCACGCTTTGGAACATTGAGAGTTCATCTCCATCGCCTCTATATCTTTGGCCTGTCTTGATCTTACTGTTCAGTAGGAACGCTCTGATTTGACATCACTGAGTTTACAAGACATGTACAGAAAACTGGAATCTCCGCTTTCAGCCATGAATCTTCCAAAAAGCACGATGTGCATCAAAGCCCCACGAAAGCAACAAATCACGCTCCTGTTAAATCCAGTGCAGACATTACCTGACACGTCCAAAGACACTCTCCGTCTTCGGTTAAGCAGAGAGGAATGTTCCACCAGCTTACTCTGTTTCTCTTACTATAAACCACTGCAGAGGAATGGTTTTCTTCTCTGGACAACAAAGCTGAATATTGTACACTGTGTATGTGTGTTTAGATTACTGTCAGGCGCTTTATGATTACTGGAAAAGTTTGAGGAATCTAAACTTGTTTTCTCTCTCCTTCTCTCTCTCTCTCTCTCTCTCTCTCTCTCTGATGCTATCTCGTCTTTGTACACTGTCTGCTTTTCTAATAAATAACAAGTGAGAAATGTGTAACATTCATTCTATGATATTTATACCATGCTAATTGTGTACCTTTTTTAAAGTGGTGCATGAAGTGTTGTCAGCGAGGCTGCACTTTTAAGTATCTACTAAATAAGTAGAAAAAAAAATATGAACCAGAATAGAAAAAATGTTCAGTAATAAAATATAATACCCAGTGGTGATTAAACCAGCCCTGATGGTGACCATGGCACAACTACTAATTTGAAAATATTAAAACAAAATAGAACATTATTTTTTAAAAATGCCACACACTAATTTTAACCCTTAAAGTTCTTGAGTCACCAACATTTCTTAATATTTTGCTTCCAAACAGTCAGACTTTCTTGTATTTCTAAGGTAGTCTTGAGAAATAGTTCTCCAGGCTTCCTGAGGACTGCTTTGGCTCTCATTTTCAGTCCAGTCACTATACATGACCAGTTTCAGAGGAATGTCTTTTGTTTGTTGACATATGAATGATTCAAGCATCTCTCACAAAAATAATAATAATAATCTTAAAACATGAACCAGTGAGAATCAGGTGCAGATAATTACAGATGATCAGGCTGGTGATTAGTACACTGGTGATGCTGAATGCTGAGTAGTTGGAACAGACGAGAGGGGAAATGAGGTTGCTGCTGAGGTTGTTACATAAACAACCAATTTTCTAATATTTCGGCAATTCACAGCATCTCACGGTAAACACTAGGACAGTAGGAAATACCTTATAATTTTAATTACTAATTATAAAAATAACTGAGTAATACTGTAATGAACCAAGAACTTCAGGGTGTTAAGTAACAGGAAAATAATCAGAGATGGGAAGATGTGATGCCTTTACCAATCTGAAGCCAATTATTTTCCAGTAATATCACATCCTGAAGTTTTATTATTATCATTCTACTTAAGTACCACAGCATCATGCCAATATAAACAACATGTCCTTTTTTCTCTTTTTATCCATTTATTTATTATTTTATGTTGTGGATTATTGATATCCATCTGGTGAGATCCAGCTGATGAATAAATTGCTGTGAATTAGATCAATACAATTAAAGGAAAAATAAATAAATAAACACCTTCTGACCAATCAGATTTAAGAATTCAGTATTCATCATCATCATCATCATCATCATCATCATCATCAGAATTCATGATTCACTGTGATATAAATGTAATAAACCCCAAACACAGTATTTACCTTATTTATTTTGTGCATTTAGGAAGTTATTTCCCAGTACATTCCAGAGAGTTTAATTCTACTTACAGCAATGTGGCAACTTTTTTCAAAGGGTCGCTTATAATTTATCAACGTTTTACCCATTTATGGTTCATAGCATGGAAGAAGTTATTGTCAGAGTTGTGCTATTAAAAAAAACAAACATGTTTCACACCAATTATGTTGAAACATAAAAAAACATTTCTGCAAACACCTAGGTTAACATACCGATCTACGTCTATTATTATTATTATTTTATTGTGATACAGTGCACACTGTATTAATTAATACGCACTTTGTATTAATATTTAGGACTCTTCTACATGAACCTTTAAAAGAAGCACAACACACAGCATTTTCTTTTTTTAAGCGTGACTTTTTGTCCCTGTTTAAAAGAAATATTACAGTTGAGTGTGCGCACTGTTACTCTGTGGTTTTGGACTTAACACCAGTCATTTACTCCTTTGGGTAGCATTTCATGTGGTTTAACACTGTAATGCTCTAAGATCTAACATGGTAGCTTCAGTGCCAGGAATCTAAAATGTGCAAAACCAAAAGAGCCATGGACCAAAACAAAGAGTTTAGATCAGTTATATTGGGCTGCTGATGCTGAGGAGTTTAAAGCTTTTGGAGCTTAGACATAGTAAAAAGCCACCTCGTTCTGACAAAGAGTTGAGAGATGAACTTAAGAGCTGTGAATTTTGACTGGAAAGCTGGAATGTAAAATGTCATTTTTCATATCTCCTGTTTTGACACGAAAAGCTCAAACATGGAAACACAATTTAAAAAGATCACGAAAACCTAAATATTAATTCAACTCGAATGTGCAAGACGCAATTTGTGTGCTGCTAAGTGCGTTCAAGTTTGTTTGTCTAAATCCGGTTGCCATGTGCGTGAGAATATACAACGCGGTTTAAAGAACAACAGATAAGTAAGGAAGAAAACATGACATGCGTGCTATTGCATGATAAATAATCCATGAGGAGTTGGTGTGATCCCCTTGGTTGATTATTTTCTTATGATAGCACATCCTGAAGTGTTTTATTGTTCTTATACTGTACCACAACTTCTCACATTTATTTTATGTAGGAATAAATGACATGTTGTGCTTTTTAACCAGTGGAGATGTGTTTAATGTTATAGAACCACATTAAGACAGGTTAGTTCCTGTTGTCTTTTATTGTACATTAATGAAGCTATGAACTCATTTACTCACTGGTCTTTTGTCCCCCCCCCCCTTTTTTATGTTAACAAGATAAAAAAAAAAAATCTATGCTTGTCATGTTACCAAACACTACTGTCCTGAAGGCTTTCTCATGACGGAAAACTTAGGGGCTTTTCCCACATTCCTGAACTTTCACTAGGCTCCGCGACCTCAAATGGCTTATTCTCCTACGTATTGGCCACACATTAGCCATGAAATGTTATGATGTTCTCTCCAATCACTTATACTAAAATTTCAACTGTGCTATGAGCCATGAGAACTCATGCTGAACGGAACTATATGAAATACTGTACCTACGACACCTCATGGTTTGCTATTAAATGTCAAGACTTTTCAAAAATGTGTTTTCTTTTAATCCCCCTATGTATTACTTATTATTAATATTGGTCATGGGCCATTCAAAGGCAAGCTCTGCATTTAAATCCAGAGTGTGCAAAAGTTTATGTCATCTCTTGTCACTGCTTGAGCCTCAAATGGCTTCATCCTTGCTATTTATGTGCACTAATTTGTTGGTGAAAATAAAGCATTCTACCACCCTTCATACTGCACTACAGAGCAATTTAAAATGCGGCCAACCAGATTAGTTAGATTGTGCTGCATTGTTTGGGTTTGGGTGCATCCTCCGATAAGGCTGGTGTTGCCACATGTTTGTGGAAGTTCATAGCAGGACTGCAGCAGTTTTTTGCAGTTTTGACTAATGTGAGTTGAAATTGTGACAGTTTGAAGAAATTTCTCTCTGGGATTAATAAAGTTCTTTGAATCTTGAATCTTGAGTAGGAAATGTTAGGAATTTTGCAAAATATTTGTGATCCATTACAAAGAAGCAGGCACAACCCACCTCCGAAGTCACAAGGAACTGCTACGATTCACCAACAAATAACTTGCTCATTGTTACAATGTTTTTTGTTTCAAGCATGTTGTTGTTGGTCTTTCAGCTGCTCCCAACAAGGGGTCGCCACAGCGGAATATCCAGTCCGCACTACAACTTGGCA
>JAQQZT010000006.1:8738252-8771080 GCA_030068275.1 Clarias platycephalus
CACACACACACACACACACACACACACACACACACACACACACACACACACACACACACACACACACACACCACTCAAAGAGCTTGTATGCATTTATATTTAGCTCTGGAATGAGGCTGATTTTAAAACATGACTCATTTGGGTAGCCCTCTATTCCTCTAATGTATTATGCATTTGACTTTGGCTCTGCGTACAGTGTCCGTGTCCTGTTCTGAGTAACATTCTCACCCTCTTTCTCATTAAAGACGCACCATCAGCCATCGGCTTGGATAAATATATGACTGCATTCATACTAGGGATGCAGCCAAATATGAAAACATTATTCATACTGAACAGATAATATGTTCTTTAAACAGATACGAAACAGATAAGAGAAGGAGAAGGAGGTGGTGGGTGTTTTCCTTATTTTTTCCAGTTTGATTGTATTTTGCAAAATACTGTAGGAGCAACAAAGCTTATTAAAAAATATGGCTAGTAGGTCATCAGGGAAGGAAAAACATCCATCGATGGGATAACCTGGTCATTCGGTACATCACTCTGGAAGAGCATAATTCTGGACTCGTCAGACCACACGACCTTTTCTCATACAATAGTTCAAGCTTCATGATCTTAGCAAATTGAAGCCTTTTTTTCCTGATTAATCTCACTAACCAGTGGTTTAGCTATGGCCAAACAGCTGTTTATTCCCAATCCTGTGATCCTGTTTTTGTGATGTTGTGTATGTAGAAATGCTCTTATTTTCACTATTCATCATAGCTGTGATCTAACATCAATCCTTTTTACAATGCAGCTTCATCAAGCATTTAAGTGATCTTCCAAGTAAGTATTATGACTTTTGTTTTCCCCGACCACATTTCTTCCATTAAGTTGATGGTTCATCAATTCCTTTCAAGTTTTTATAATGCACTTGGAAGTTCTTTAACCAATTGCCTTAGTTGTTTTCTTTGCTTAATACAGGATGCGAATAAAACAAACAAACAAACCTTGTCCAATTCAAAACTGATGTAAGAGATTGTGTAACTGTCAGAGCCATACTTAACACACCATGCTGACAGCACTTGCATTTCTATTTCTGGCATTTTTCAATATTTCTGGACCGTCTGGGGGCGAGTTGTGAGTTCATCAAATAAGATCTGTCTGATTTAGGTTTAGGTAATGCCCACTTGTGGGTGAAATCTTACTAGTGATACAAATACTCTGGTTAGATCTTTTATTTTACTATTATAAAACACACTATTATTTTCTGTTGTAATTCTGAAGTCAACCACATTTCCTTCGAGTTTAATTTTTTCCCCATTAACATAGTGATACAGGACAGGAATTTATCATCGTGGACCTGAATAATCCACTCCTAATCACGAAATAATTAAATCATCGTTGTAAAATGTCTTACGACATGCTTCGTGCTACAGGTCTTGTTCACATTAAGTGAAATAATAGTGTTTATTAGTAGAAGCGCAGCATTTGTTAGGTCTTGACTGAAACCAAACGTCTTTAAAGAGCTTGTTTATGCAGTTAAACGTACGATTAGCAGTGCAGCGAATGCAATCACTCAGCGTACGTAAATAAACAATGAAGTAACAAAAGGTTTGGTTGCATACCAGCATTAACTGTGCTTTGTTCAACAAATTAGGGAGAGTATAGATTCTGACATTCAGAAATTCGCTTAGGGTTTGTGGATGAAGCTCCAACACAAATTCAATAACAGGCAATGAATAAAACTCACAAGACCATACAAAACCGGATTGTGTCTGTGACTAGGACTGAAGCTATAGCTCACACACACTCAAGGAAGAAAAGAAAGAAAGAGAGAGAGAGAGAGAGAGAGAGAGAGAGAGACGCTATTGTGGTGCCATCAGGTCTCTCTGCTTTGCATTAAATTTAAACCATCAGTCTATAGACTTGTTGTATACAATATGTGTTTCATGTACATGATCAAATACATAAAAGAACAAACTTTTTTAAGCTTGAAGTTAATTTAGATCATTTGATTAAAATAAGGTTACCGTCACAGTAAAGCACACACTTCGTGTTTGTTTAAGCCACTAAAAGGCTACTTAGAAAATCCCTAGTCATGTAGTTTCACTTCCTACCCAGACTTAGTTTAAAAAAAAAAAAAGAAAGAAAAAAATATTATTAGCTTGAAATAGCCGTTCAGTTTGCACTTCCCCGAAGAAATCATATATTAGAAGCTCACAAAAGGTTTCTTTAAGGAAGTTTAACTCTTTAAAGTTTATTGATGACCCAAAAGGTCAAACAAAGGATCTTAGTCAAAGCTGAACTAATTTGTCAGATAAAGAAATCGTTTCAAAAATACAAGAAAAAAAGAAAACGTTCATGCATGTTCTGAAGGTTATTCTCTTTATTAACCCTTGTTAATGTTCTTTAAATGTGCTGTAGAAACTATTTAATCTCTGAGAGAAATCTTATTTGAGAATGTAGACTGTAGCAGACATGGGGCCCATAAACTATACTGTAGGCAACAACCTACTGGGGTTTGAAGAACCAGCTTAAAGCACACTGTTGATCAAAAGTATTAAGAAAATATATGTCATGTATTACAGTTCTCCCTGTGAAATCACCAACAAAGGCAATTAACTACAATAGTTCTCATCTGGATGAAGAGTTATGCTAATTAGCTGAAAATTTAGTGAAAAGCTGGCTATGTGACAACAATATTCAACTTCTGGAGCCATGGCCTGGGTTATCTCCAGACCAAAATCCAATAGAAAACTGTTGGACAATGGTGAAGAAGCCAGTCACAGTCAAGAGACCGTCTTCTGTACATGATCTTTAGGAAGTGATCAAGCAGCATGGATTGAACAAGTGACACCAGAGTATTACAGACATCTATACCCAGGACTCATAATAAAATAACAAATTAACCTTATCTTGATTGTCAAAAAATGTTCATGTCATTAAAACGTTGGATTTCACTATTACTCATCTTCCATACCGCTCTATCCTGTATCCACGCTCGCGGGGAACTGGAGCCTATCCCAGGAGGATGAGGGCACGAGGCGCGGTACACCCTGGACAAGGTGCCACTCTATCGCAGGACACACACATACACTCACACACTCATTCACCACACTACGGGCAATTGTACCTGTCTTTGGACTGTGGGAGGAAACTGGAGTACCAGGAGGAAACCCATTGGATTTCACTTTTGTCTTAATACCTTTGGCCACCACTGTACACATACTGTACACACACACATAGGAGTTTCGAAGAATGCTTGTCTTGGCATTAAAAAAAAGTTAACTTGAGGAAAAATAATAAGGCAGCATGATGGAATATATTTTTGAGTTTTCCCAATTTAAATTCAGGGAACCTAAATATTTTTATTCACTGTACATTATTTAACTTTACATTCTTAGTCTTAGTCTAAAACAGTCTAAAACAGTTTGCTCAAACAGTACAAGGATTGTATTTTTTTACTTCACTGCTATAATCAGCAGCACTACTTAGCTGGGATTTGAACTCACAACCGCCTGTTTCAATGCTATATCGTCTGACAAAAACACTGAAACTTTTAGCTTGTTTTTGTTTTGGATTGCATGGATCCTTAGGGGACACAACATAAAAGTATCCGTCTCAATAGAGCTTGGGAGTTTGATCCTAAGTAGATCGGTTGTACTTGGTGCAACAGTTGTGTGCAAATAGTGCTGCTGACAAAAATCTAAAGTTTTGTTCTGTTTAGAGCTGCACAGTTAATCGCATATATAAGTTTTTTTTTTAAAGAAATGTGGACCAGAGCAATTATCTAATCGCAAAAGGCTTCAATTTATTACAGGTAATATATGCGTAATCAGAAATTGATGTATTTGTAGTTTTTAAATAACTTTTCAGGTGCTAAATAAATATTGGCTAACATCCTCTTAACGAGAGCTGTGCTTGTGCTGTTATTTGATGTTAGCCTGGATGATTGATGACTGAATGCTAAATGGTGCATTTAATACTTGTCAAAATAATCACAATGTGAGTTTTGATTAAATCATGCACCAGTAGTCCTGTTTTTGGCAAGCATTGAAAAGTTAAGTAACATAAACAATACTGTTGGCTGGATGAAAGAATTAGCTGATCATTTAACAAACTAGCTTTTCCAACAAGAAACAGTGAGTTAGCTCAATGACTTTGAGCTTAAGTCGAGAAAACAAACAAACAAACAAACAAAAAAAAAAAAAATATATATATATATATATATATATATATTTCATCATGTTGCTTTAAAATGTTGATTTTTCTTAACTTTCCTTTAAAAAAATTTTTTTTAAATAATTTGCCAACTCTACATTTGATCTGTACTGTATATACGATGTTTTTTCCACCGTTTTTCTCCATTTTCTTTTCTATTTGGCGAGCAGTGCCTATTGATTATGAATGTAAAGCAGTATCTACTGTACATAAGGAGTTCTAAATGGAGTTCTTTAGTTTTAACAGTAATGAATATGCAATTTATCCATTTACTGTAAAAACAAATAATTTTATACTTCCTTCTTGTATTTGCTTTTTCTAACCGGAACAGTGTTTATGATGGTAAAGAGCTCATCTTTTATCAAGTCCCGAATGTAGATGATATCTAGAATCACTTACAAAACTCTAGTATACTTTAAAACCTATAGAAAGTGTGCTATGAGTACAATATCCCAGTAATCTATTCAGGGAGACAGGACACATAAACATGCTAATTCACACACTATGGGCAATTTGGGAACGCCAATTAGCCTATTCTGCATGTTTTTGGACTGCGGGAGGAAACTGGAACACTCCAAGGGATAACATGCAAACTCATGTACACATGCACACAGACCCCGGGCTCGAACCCAGACTCTGGACGTTCAAGTTAACAGTACTAACCACTAAGCCACCGTGCTGCGATGTACGCTAGCATGACTGTAGTGAACTTGTGGTAAATATAATTTTGTATTTTTTTTCCCTTTGGTAGAAAAATGTTAATACAGTGGAGGGAAACTGTGGTTAATGAATCTATAGTGGTAGGCAGCCAGTGAAACAAAGTTTTAGAAATGAGTTCATATTTCCTCTCTGGACTTTATTTCAAGAGGGCTTTGTTTTCGTTTTACTTTTACTATGTTTAGAATTTTTTTCTCTATTAAAAGAAACTGTTGTCAAACAGAAACATGGCTGTGAAATCACTCCACGGCCTGATGACATTCTGAAGTTCTATATTTTTAAAGGAAATTATGTAAACTCATTGCACTCGCAAGGAACAAAATGTCAGTTCCTGTCCCGATCAGAACAACAAACACTCGTTACGTCATCACATACTTCCGATGAATCATAAATTGGAGAGAAAGCTCATGGAGTGATTCGATCACTTTGCAATTCAGTACCACTTTTTTTTTTTAATTCTTCTTCTAAAAATAAGATCTGCGGCTGACCAAAATAGACCAAAACCTATTTCAGTGGGTTGTTTCTGTGGGTGCATGTGAAAGAGGAATGTGTTTTGTGTTTTTTGTTCTTTGTGGAGAAAAAGGAGCTTGTTCTCTACTCAATCAGATATGACTCATCACCTCGGTATAGGTCTGACAGACTTCTACATAGTGCAGCCGTGTTATTATTTTCCAAAATAGCAGGTTGTGTGTGCACATGCTAAAATTAGCTTGAACAGACATCCTCACGGAAAGGTGAATGAATACACGAAAGAATATATTCCACATTTTTAGCACGTTTAGCAAAGCAGACATTACAAATGCATGCCGTAATGTGGCAGGAAACAGAAATCATGGGTCGTCAAGTAATCTTAGTTTCTACGTTCGAGGGGCTTCAAGTCGAACCGAGACTTGTGATGAAATTCCTCATGAATGAAGCTGTAAAACCCAAACCCCATGCACAGTACGTTGATGAGACTCTTAACCACAGTAAAACATTTCAATGCTGCGAACATTTTAAAGAATGCAGTATGTCTGTGAATGATGATCCCATCCATGGTGGTTCAGAGCCCACTGCAGACGTTCACGTGAACATTCAATGAGTGCGACGTCTGATCTGTGAAAATCAATGAAAAACTGGTAGAAGAAGAGACAACTTTCAGAAAAGACTGCAGGATCTGTACACACAATATCCGCAAACATCACTTGCACATTACAGGAACTCAGCTGGGCGTTATTGCCCCCATACAGCCATGACCTCACCCAAAGTCATTTCCACATGTTTGGGCCATTGAAGGAGTTCTTGGAAGGCCAGTGTGTCAGATGTGAAACGTGCAGTCTAGTCCGATCATGGTGTGAACTCTGATGTGCTGAGAAACCTTTCTACCTTGATGGTATCCAAGCTCTACTAAAAAGCTGGGATAAGTGCATTAGAGTAGCCGGGAGAAATAAAGGTAGTTTTTATTCTCGAAACCGGTGACGTTGTTACATAAACAACCATTTTTTTTTATTGTGGTTTTAGGCAATTTGCAGCCTATCTCAATAAAACATTTGTTCCCATTTCATTAATTTAATATACATCATTTAATTTACTTTAATATGAAGCAATGTAGGGTGGATCAAGACTTTTACACAGTACTGTAATTGATAACTGTATCGAATTAGGTTTTTGCATATGTTCCAAGGAAAGTAAATATAACTAGGAATAAAAAATAATGTATGATGTTTCTTAGTATATACATATATATAAATTGCCTTCATATAAAAGTACCTAAAACACTTCAGAATGTGGCACTAAAGAACAATAGTTACTGTAGATCACTGATGCCCTATTATTAATTATTGATCTGGTATATTTTTATGTACTACATATACCTATAGATAGATAGATAGATAGATAGATAGATAGATAGATAGATAGATAGATAGATAGCAGGAGAGAGAAAGAGAGAGAGAGAGAGTCACCAGGTCACAGAGAGTTCAGTAAAAGCCCAGTAATTTGTATATTTCCAAGATCTCGGGTTTGTGAGTGAATCAGTAAGAATGAGCAAATTGTGTTCTAGTCGAATGTATATTTTGCTTAGCACCAGAACTCTATGTCTCAGTTAAACACCAGAGTGTCTAGCGTTGGCTGCTTGCCCATTGCGGACCTCATCTGCAGGCGCAGCGACAGCAGAGCTTACACACTGTCCACGGTGAGTTAGAACCCATGTATCTAGAGAGCGGAGGGGATGTATGACATAGTGTCTCTGCAGTCCGTTATGCATGCGCTGCCTAGAGCAAAAAAACGCCTGTGACAAATGGTATCCCTCCATGACACAAGAGTCGTAAAGAGAAGAGTGATTTTTTTACATGCAAGTGCAAATGATGATATTCAACAATAGGCTAGGGGTCCCAAGTGAAAGCACCGACATTTATTTGTCTCGATTCTAATATTTCATAGAAGATACCTGATACATCAATTTATAAAGAAATTATAGGGACAGGGAATGAAAGGCTCAACCTGTCCTTACAAAAAATACAAATAAATGGAAAAGACAGTATTCACAGTGCTGAAACAATATTCTTCAATCCCGAATGGAAAGTGCGAGGGAAGATCTCTGCAGATCCCCATGTGCTGCTCGTATCCATTTCCTGATAAATGATGATTAATTAAGTGGGTATTTTGTCTGTAGCTCTTAAGCAGCTGCGTAGTCTTTTCATTTGTGTAAGGCAATTATTTAGGCAGAAACGTTAGCTGATTTCACCTGCTGCACCTTTGTAATAAAATAGTAGAGTAATGAAGTTTTCTCTGGATTATTTAGTCTAAGACGGATGAGAAATATTGACTCGAAATCTCATAAAGCTCGCCAAAAATGTTACCGATGATACAGTTAAAAAAAATAACTTTGAAATTTAACTCTGTCAATCAAGTCGATAAAAAAAAATAAAAAAAAAGGATATTTTCCCGGAGATGTGATGTACTCTATTGTTCCGACTGTATTGCTTTTTGCATATGAGTATAAATGAAGGAAAAATGCGGATCAAATGAGTAATGTAAAATGTTACACTTAAATATATCACGGTAACAATATAGCAACTCCGTGTGTCACGTTTGTTATGTAAACTTGCTTGCATGCTCATAAATTTCAGCTCAATTGACTAGACAAAAGGAGTAAAAAGACCCCCCTTTAGTGCCTTCTACTTCAGCACAGTGCGTCATGATGTAATGTTTCTTGAAGGCAACAGGACAAGAACCGAGCATTTGCGAGACCGTAATCAAAAACAGACCGGGGCTTAACAAGTGCATTTTTTAACATTTGCTCAGTTAGGCCTCAAACTTGGGGCGATTCCTCAATGTCCAAACACACACACACACGTACAGTATATTGTATTTATACTATGTGAAGGGGATGCTCCAGCGACTGCAGCTGATAAAAACAGGCAAGCAATTTGCCAAGCTTCATATAGAGATGTTGGGCTGCACTACGGTGATTTTGATCCATTTGGTTCTAATTATGCCTGGCTCCTGGGATCAGCCCTGAAGATATGTTCCTTCTGAACATTTCAACTTCTATAAACAACCAATCTTCTCGTTTTCAAGCTGACGGCTTTCAGGCACCGACCTGCTCGCATCTGCCAAGAGGTCTGCGCGTTCCCCCTATGTTCTGCTTTTGACTAATAATCTTATTTCCAATATTCATTTACATCACCCAACAAAAATCCCCCAAGGCCAAGCCGTGCCAGGAGACATCTAAACACAACGTGTCACTATGAGAGCATAGCCCCAGACTCGAATATCATTTAATCACCATTTTGGAGTAGAGTGTGTGAAAACATTTCCATCAATATGATCTCAGCAAGATTTGCATACATATATCCTTTACTGATAATCGTCGTGTCGCGATTACTTAAATGTCTTTCTGCTTTCCGTGTTAAATGAGTATATTTTTTAGGTTGTGTTTATTAGGATTACTTTTAAACAGGATATATATATTTAAAAAAATTCCACCTGACTGCACACAAACAGCACGAACGCATTCTTTCAGCATTGCTATAAATATTAAAAGGAAGAATATGCTTCAGTATGCTTTCAGAGATTTGTTAGTGAAAGATCGTACTGTTTATACAGTATGTCTTGGCTCCACAAAAGCCATCATGCCTGTTGCACAAACTGATTTGGAAAAAGTTCAAGCAGGAAGGCCTCATAATTTGTACCTGTCAAACGCTACAGTAAAAGAAACGTCTGATGTGAACACAGATTTAAATGCAAAGCGTGTCTATGATTCGTCAGAAGCATGATAGGCCAGGCTGTAAGAGCGGCAAGTTATGAAGGACAGGTAAGGAGGTTGAGTACTCACTGCACATGTGTCAGAGAGGAGGTGAAGAGGAGGCTCACCCTGGTCAGAACTCGCTTCCTGCAAGCACACACTCACCGAGGAGTGAAGAGGCAAAAAGTTTCCTCCTCCCCATTTTCCGAGCTGCAACTACTCTTTACTGCCATCACTTCATTAAGCAGGGGAATACGCGGAAGACTATTACCTCAGCTACCGATTACTAATGTCATCTCCATTAAAGTACAACCCATCATGTATTTTTTTCTTCCTAACGATTTTCATCCATTATGTAAAATTTCACATGATTCAAAATCGGCGAGAATCAAAAAGAAAGCATTCCACATTAAGTGCACACAATTAGTGCTCCTTTGAAAAGTGTGAGATGTTCACATCGATATTTCACTTTGATTGATTACGGGCTTCTTTCAGAGCAGACGTTATCTAAGAAGTGTACCTCATTTGCATATTAACAACCATAATCCAAAACAGTCTGTATTTTTCTTTCCAATCAGAACACATTCCTGGTTTGTTCTTCTTAATACATTTTAAAGGGTTCTGCGTTTAAAAAAAAACGTCTCTCCTGAGGACGAACCCGGCGCGGCCGCTCATTGATGTATACTGATTTACCGTGAACATATAGCTTATATGTCCACATGAACGAACGTGGATTGGCTACGGCAAAGGAATTCTAAGGCAACCCATTACAGCTGTTTTAATTTAGAATGATGGATTTCTAGTTCTACCTTGTGTTGAAAGGTCATTCGTAGACATCAAATAGAAAAGTTTTGACAGATAGTTTGGCGTAACTAGTCCTAAAAGAATCAAACACAAAAGCCAATTTTAATACTTGATTTTTTTTTTTTTCTCACAGAAGTATTTTCAGTGTAGTCTGGTATTTCCTGGCTGTTGTAGCTGTCTTCCTGTTTCAATGAGATATGATTTCCAGGATGGAAGAATAACCAATACCAAGGAAATGTGAAACACACTTACTTAAATACAGTACAGTATAGTACATACACTACAGTACTGTATAATGTATAATAATGACTGTACGTTCACATTGTGTATTTAAACTTCATCATCATCATCATCATCATCATCATGCTTTGCGCATACTTAACACACCCTCTCACTCTCAACTGGACTTTTTTGGGAAGTTACATTATTCAACCTCTCCTCCGTAATCCATTTTGAAAAAGAGAAACTGTAGTTCGTTGTAAAACACAAGAATGATGACATCACAGGCTAAACTTAGCTAGAACTTTACGCTGTGTGCTGTATTTGGACCCGACACCAGCCATGATGTCAGTTTTAGCCTTTTTGACTGAACGCGGCGCTGAGCTCTGTATCCTTCAATGCCAACTGAGACTGCCGGGGAGTCGCACATGTCTGACAAAAATTAAGAGAGATTATTCCTTTCCAGTTTACACTGCTATTGAAAGCATGCTCACATTAATATAAGTCTCAACAGGAGGGAAGTGAGAAATGTTTCCTTAACGAAATACCTCATGCTCCACAGAGACCTACACACAACTGTATCGGTTTGGCGCTCCAAATCTACATCTGTATCTGCGTTCAAATTCAAATCCAAAGAAGGCGTAGCACAAACATGGAAAGTTTTTTTTTCATCACTGACTGGAAGTCCAAAAGAGAAAGACTGGCCAAGATATCTTGGGTTGAGTGACTGGAGTCCCCTGTCAATCACAGCAGCATTAGACAATCATGACTGAGTAGCTTCATATGTCTCAAAGGTTAGAGATGTCCTCTCACTCTAAATCTGAAACTTGTTTTTTCCAGTTTCTATCGTTTGTTTCTGCCTACTGGGAGCCCAGTCTCTATGCACCTCTGAGCCATATGTTTTGTTCCCCTTGTGCCACCAGTGTAGCTCTGTCCCCTTGTGGTGTGGCTCCACAAGGCCCTTTATGGGTGTGCTGTGGTGTCTGGCACCATGATGTTAGTGGCAGATCATTTGAGTGCTGTCGGTTGTGGGGTGGAGCCTCCACAGATCAGATTTGTTTGTCCGACATTTGTCGCAAAGATCCTCAATCAGACTAGGATCTGGAAAATTGGGTGGCCAGGTCGGTGGCCTCTGGCTCTTTTGCCTGTTGGTCTCCATGGACAACGGTCTGTGGTTCACCATGTGTTCTTGTGCCTTTCTCTCATGGCCAGCATTTACTTTTTTGGTGATTTTTGTGCTCCATTTGCTTTCCTTTGGGATCGGACGAGATGGGCTGGCCTTTGTTCCCCATGCGCATGAGTGAGCCTTGGGTGCCCATGATCCTGTCACCAGTTTACTGGTATATAATTTCTAATCAATGCTAATATATAATAATGTTAATGTTATGGGTGACCAGTGTATAGTACATACCACTTAAACAATTACGGCATTCAAAAAAAAGAAAGAAAGCATTTGTATTTACATCCCATTGTTTCAACTCTGTGCTATTTTTAATAAATGAAAATTGTAAGAGATCTTCCTGGTTGATGACGAAACCATAACTTGGGTCTAGATAAGTCAGTCTTCTAAACCGTCTTATACTCTGCATTCTTAGTGAATAGAAAGCAAGTGTTAAAAGGAAAGTTCTGTTGACGGACTTTCTGGCAAATTTTCTCATCGGCCATGAAGTCGCTGATTGATTCTTAGCTTGGCTCATGTAAATCCATCACCACACTTTAGGTTGTGGAGAAGAAGAACAGAGTGTACCCTGGGTTTAGAAACCAACTTTCCTTGCTATACAGTAAGTGAGCTTTAGTGTTATGGTATAATGTCTTATTTACGACACCACAAGCATATCTCTTTCTGTCATGTGGAGCTGCTTTTGTCATTGCATTGCAGACGAGCTCTGAAATTTGACATCTTCCTGAGCAATGCTGATCAGAAATAATAACGATGCTGAAAGGATAAAGCGATGATGGTTTGCATTATTTATGCTGCCTTGTAATGTCTGGTTTCAATGTGGCTCTTCTAACATAATATGAGTTGTTTACACCGTAAGAGGAAATCAATGAGTTCCAAATGCATTCAGTGGGCTCTGCATTTAATTATAACCATCTTTCTACATAAACCTTGGTGCAGGAAATTACAATGTCATTCTTGTGTGACAAATTCTTCACTGGCATTTTAATGGTTAATCAATTTCTTGGCCAAGAACCAAATATATTGTTTAAAGAACTAGTTAACATCTTCAGATCATGGATGTTTCATACCCTTTTTTAAATTAAATAATAATAATAATATCTATCATTTATATAGAGTACTACGCAGAAGACTTGAGCCACCCTAGATTCCTTTATATTTTGCTTCCAAAAAGCCAGACTTCCTGTAAGAACGTAATGGATTTTGATATACATCGCTGCCCGGGCGCACTAGAAAGACACGTCAAGCCGTGACGATGCCTTAAACTTATGCAAAAAATTGGCTCATTACTTTCTGAGTGACATCATAGTCAGACTTTCTTGTACTGTATGTATTGGTGTATTCTTGAGGAATAGTTCCACGGTTCTTCATGAAGGACTATTTGGCTTTCATTTTCGGCAAGTTATTGCCTTTCAATTTTAATCCCATCCCTGTACATGACCAATTACAGAGGAATGGTTGTATTTGTTAAGCCACACAGTGACCTATGCATCATTCAAGCATCAAAAAGCAATAGATGAGAGGGGAAATGAGATTGCTGCCGAAGTTCTTACAGTACATAAACAACCAATATTTAGAGCCCAAGCATTGACACCAATACTATGATGTCATCGACTCGCCACGATTGTATTAAAGTCTTATAGTGCAGATGTCACAGTGTGCGAGGGCCCTATTGTTTTTCTAAGGATTTTTATTTTTAACCATCCAGGCCTTTTAGGAGGTCTTAACATGCTGAAAATATAATGGCCTCTCTCCAGTGTGTACACCTCAGGCAGTGGCGGTTGCAGGTTTAGTGCTTAATTAAAAAATTTGTGAACAAATTTATAGCATAAGGAAATGTCAAAGTCATGCATTCATACACTAGAAAATGAGAAACCAAATTATGTAAATCCATAAGAGAGATCCATTAGATCCAAATTGTCAATAATTAAATTGTTTATAAATTTTAAACAAGTCATACATTTAATCCATGTTGCACTTATTCCCTTATCCACCTGCCTTTTTTTCTATTCTTTTAGCTAATAATATATATAATAATATTTTTATTATAGAACTTCACAATATTAACAAATAATTGTATTTCCTTCACCCATTTATGCGAAGCATACACATTTAATTCCTTTGTTAATTGTTACCATGGAAACAATAACATATTAGAAAATTGCATTAATACTGTATACAGCAGTTATTTGTCTTGCAGCTGAAATCTGGAATTATTTGCAATCTTCGGTTATGAAAACTCCATACTAATGATGTACAGTATATGACCTGAAATGCTCTCATTATAACGTCAGGTCTACATACTGTAGCACAGATTCCACAAGGTGTTGGAACACATTCCTTTGAGAATTGTAACCCTGACGACAGGACTGGATCACACAATTGCTGCAGATTTTTCTGCTACACATTCATGCTCTACTACATCCTGAAGATGTTCTGCTGGATTCAGATCCTGTGACTGGGAAAGGCATTGAAGGACAATAAACTCATGAAACCAGTTTGAAACAACTTGACCTTTTTTGACATAGTGCATTATCAGGTAGTTGTTAGAAGATGGGTCAATTGTAGCCGTATTAACCAGATGCATGTTGTCAGTAACAATAGTCAAATATACTTTGGTATTCAAACTATGCTTAGTTGGTATTAAGGGTCCAAAAAGTGTGCCAAGAAAACATTCCCTGTGTCATTACACCATCACCATCCTGAACTGAAATTTACATGTTGGACATGTTGGGCTCATGGTTTAATGGTGGTAATGCCAAAATTTGACTGTCTGCATTCCATACCAGGAAATGCGATTAAACAGAACAGGCTATGCTTTTGTAATTATTGAGGCTTTTTTGGGGGGGAGATCAGATGTAGCCAGTTTCCATTTATCTCTTTATTGGGGCACTCTCACATCAAGAAAATGACCTCCAATCAGGATGGGCACAGCTTATCACATGTTTCCTCTGACACATGGTGATACCATGAAAATGCTTCTTCTACCTGCCGCTTACAGCAAGCAGTGTTGGGAGTTTGCTTGAGCTCGCAGAAGCCCTTAATTGGCTTGTGTTGGCATGATTGACTTGAGAATACGGGTAAGCCAACCCGACCACAGAGAGTGCCTGATTAATCTGCTCTCTGGACTCCCAGCTACGGATGGCTGTAGCATCACTCAGGAATCAAATCCACAATCTCTGGATGATAGTGGACAAAATGTTTCCCTTGTGCCACTCAGGAGCCCCTGGCTATGTTTCTCTAATATTCAGCTGTCCTGTTTCAGCGAGTCTGTGCCCTCAGGCTCCTTATCCTGGCTGACAGGAGTAGAATCCAATGTAGCTTTATGCTTTTTCTAACCCATTTGCCTGAAGTTTTAATGTGTGGTACTGTACGTACTTGGTGAGATGCTTTTCTTCTCACCACTTTTGAGTTATCACAGCTGTCCTGTCAGGTTGATCCATATAATAGTTTGATTATTTGTTTGTTCGACTTTGCACCATTCTGTATGTTATACACTGTAAACTAGTTTCCGAAATACTCAAACGAGCCCATCTGCTCCAACATCCATGCCACGCTCAAGGTCACTGAGATCATATTTTCCCTCGTTGTAAAGTTTGATTTGCACATTATTTCATGTTTATAATTTGAATCAAGCATGATTTTTTTTTATGCATTATGCTATTGCCACATGATTGGATCATTTTTTAAAATGCCAGTTTTTCCTTCAAATTCTCCTTGTAAAGACATATTCTGGCTGAATTTATTGCGCTGAACCAAGCAAAACCTGATGTCTTGCACACACACCTGTTAGGATATTGTTCAGCTGTATATTTATACAGTTACTAGCAAAACGAACGCTAATTAACATTATAGATGAAGGATCAACAAAGTTAAAAATAGATAGAAATAGATTCCCCAAATTCAACTGGACTCACGACTCTGCTTTGTTAAAGTGAATGTTCGAAAAATGAAAAAAAAGAAAAAGAAAAGAAAACTGAAAACATAACTCAATCGTATCTTGCGGGAGCAGGGGTTGGGGAAGAGGGGGGGGGGGTTAGAGAAATAAAAATGACTGAATGTTATGACTGAACGTGCGGCTGTAGGCTCTTGCGATACGTAGCATATGGCTGCATGTGTTTTCAAAGCCTCCTGACAGAAAGTGGAGAATAAAAGAGCTGCTTTTCTTTTCAGCTTTCTCCCGGGTGTCTAAACATCATCTAGTTGTGACTTTAATATGTCAACGGAATATGAAGTGTATACGTGTCGTGCCAATACAAACACTGAGCCGTAATGCTAAATCTCGAGGGACATCTTTACACAGCGCTGCTTACAAAAGACTATTTGTGATTTGTCTTCGGACTGTTCCGAGGACTTAACTCCTGTACTTTCATACTCAATCTAGACAATACAGAACAATAATAAATAGCATTCCAAAAACACTCAGCTTGATGGGTCACAATCTCGCCAAGTCTTTGTTTTTTGAAACTTTTTTCCCCCCCTTTTTCTGTGGACTGGAGTACAAGAGCTGTTTACATTCTTTAGTTTGTCTTTTAACTCTCCATTTGGGGGAATGCACTGTAATAAATTTGGTGAGCGCTGTCCCTGATATTATCATGAAGCAGTAAGCTGAGAGAGCAGAACTCTGCCCTGTGTAGGAATCTAAAGGTGACCGAATGATAAGATGGAAAAATGATCACGCTTGATAAACTTTCTATAAGAAGCCTCTGGCGAGACCACCATGCAAGAAAAAGACAGTAAAAATCTGTTTCAGGTCAACAGTTTAATGGCGGTGTTGTACACGAGACAAGAAGTGGCACATTAGTGTCTGATGTTCGCTTCTTTAGTTTTTCACTGGAATTAACGACTAAATGAATTCTGTCCCAGCCACAATCCTTCCATAGCCCCATTTTTTTTATATAAACTTTATTTAATTTGTTAATTTACCTTTTCAATTCAATCCAACCTTTAAATAGGCAATTTTGAAATCAGGTTTAATGTGTATTTTTACAATGGTTAAATTCTAATTTTCACACCCTTTTTTCCAGATAGTTATAATTATTTGAGTAATTCTATAATTGAGGTGCGATTTACTGTAGCCCTTGCAATTTTCCCAACAATAATTTACTAAAAAATTATTTAAGAAAAAAATGCATCTCATGCAACAATCTTAGGTTTCTTCATTTTAAAAACAAATGATAATGACAAATCCTTTAGCTCATTTTAAGCACTGATTTCCCCCAAAACATAAAATAATAATAATAATAATAATAATAATAATAATAATAATAAAGTTTATAAATAGAAGTATAACTCTTGTAAAAGGCGCCACAGTGGAGTAGTCGTTAGCACTGTGGCCTCGCACCTCCAGGGTCAAGGGTTCAAATCCTGCCTTTGGGTCTGTGTGTATGTGCAGTTTGTATGTTCTTTTCATGCGAATTGGGGTTCTTCTGGGTTCACTGATTTCCACCCACAGTCCAAAGACATGCAGAGTAGGCTAATTGGCATTCCCAAATTGCTTGCAGTGTGTGTGCGTGTGTTTGTCTGTGATGGATTGGCCACCTGTCCATGGTGTATCTCATCTCGTGTCCCAAGTCAAATGGCATAGGCTCCATGCTTCCCATCACCATGCACAGGATAAGTCTTAAGAAGAATAAATGAATGAACTATTTAAAAACAGAACAAGAAATGTCAAAACTTGAGCTTAGTAAAATGCTTAGAAACTAGTTTAATAAGTTTATGTTTAGTTTATTTTAATCTTATAATAAAAAATACTATGAAAACTGATTCATTTAAGATAATGCAATGTACTAATATGTCTTTTCAGCCTTTGATGACAATAGCTGATAGGATGAGAGAACAATGTTCTTCTTCCCATGATCTACAATGCAACAACCTGTTGAACATGTGTCTAATAATATTCCAGATATTTTATGGAGATTATTAAGGTTGAGTGAATTGTGTTCTAACTATAATCTAACTATAATTTTATAGTATGAGATGGAGTCGCACAGGGTTTATTAATAGCTGGTTCTAAACAATACGTGAATAAATAATAATAAAAGGACACCTTATCTATGTTTTTGTTAATGCAATAGGCAATTAAGTGAGACAAAAATGCCTCCTCAGTCATGGAATCACCTGCATAGATTTAGCTGATATTTAGCTAAATATCTCCAGTAACTCCAGCAATAACTGAAAGCAATCCATTTCATTTCCCTGCCTTTATTTAGACAGTCAACTCTTTCCATTAACATGGGTGTGAAAATGTGCAAGTATGAAAAGGCAGACGATCATGGCTTCGCTATACAGTGAGGAAGTTTCTCACTGATCCTCTCGCTCTCGGTATCTCTCGGCTCTGTCTTCTTTTCACAGCAACGCCTGCAGCGAGTGAGTGTGTGTGGAGCGTGCCCTCGGTAGGAGAAATGCTGAAGGAAATGATCAATCACTGGGCATAAGCTGTAAACAGGCGAATGACACGTGGCAATATAAAATGGAAAATTCAAATAAACAAGAGTGAGCCTGTTTAGAGGCAGGAGCGCTACAATAGCCCTGCAACAGGGCATCTAAGTAATCATTAAGAGCCATAACTCAGCGCCAGAGAACTTTAAATAAACAGTATACTTCTGCAGGCATATACACTCGGCCCAAATTTACTTTACCCAAGTCACTGAGAAACTGAAGGGTAAAGGCCATGGACCAACTTAACAGTTGGTATCTCACCATCGAGGAATCCTTCAGCAGTGCTGTGTAGTGTTGTGTAGTGGTGAGACAGCTGATCTTACACACAACATGCTGGAGGAATGAATCATACCCTTTCTATCAGAGGCGAATGTCGTACATTCTATATTTGTCGTACAAATATATTTTATTTTACAGAATAAAATATATTAACACATCCATATCCAAGATAAATATCATAATAATACAATAAGTGAGTGTGGGACGGGTATCTTATCAAATCTATTTATCTGAGTTTCTTTTTAATACACATTACTTGACACCAACAGTGCATCATTTAAAAGTGTGACTCATATAAATTCAGGTTATGTCTGTGGTCATCATCTCCAAACACAGTGGTTGGGCTACACTTTATCATTTTGAATCTTTCCTATCAGTATGGACACACTGAGCAGGCCTTGCTTAACGAGAAGGCACGCAGCTTTCTTGAGGCCGACATGACATATAAAAGGAATGATTCATATTAGAAAACAAACAGGTAAATAAATAATACTTGATAATGATTTTGATTTATTAGTATAATTCAATCATACAGTAATCTCTCTTAAAATATAGAATAAGAAACGATGACAGCTGTTGCTGTGATTGATTTACAATTACTGTACATTGTTTTAACTGTTGCTGTGATTTGACATTTTTTAAAGTAAAGTTCAACTACATTCGATGCAATTAGATTACATTTATATAGCTTTATTGCAATTCTATTCATATAAAAAGATTCAGTGAAACAAACTACTGTAGTACCGTCCAAAGCCTTACTGTAACATTACAGAAGTCACATCCAGTTTGAATACAAGTTTCAGTGTCCAATAGATAAGACAATATAAACAACAATGTGTACAATGTTAATACAAAACAAGATCCATTGCACAATGAGAGTTGTAGTAAACTTTTTGAGAAATCCAACTCAACCTGGGATTACATTCAAATCTGTTGTGTTTTTTTTTTTTTTTTCTGTTGAAGATGAAACATAAGTCATGTGTATAGGATTTAGCAATTTTTCATTAACTGCTTCACGGTCAGGGGGATCGAGGATCTGGAGTCCAGGAACGCTGCGTGCAAAGCAAGAATACACACAGCATATACATACGCAGTCCATTATACATTATATTGGATATTCTTAACTTCCCATGAAAAGTTTTTCACCCAGGTCTCCAATGAAAATTATAGATGTATAGTATATAGTCTACTTAGCTATAGACTTCTAAGTATTAACTTATAACATTTCCTGTTATATTGAACTTTCAACCTCATAGCACACAGATAACAGGAACTAATTTATGGTCATACTGTCTGATATCATCCAAATGAGGATGGATAGATAGTTACGCACACTGTAGTATATACTTTTTTTTCTAATTTATTTAAATATTTTTTATTGTGTAAAACACGCTGTGTGACATTGACCGTTAAAAGTTCTATGAATTAAACTGAATATACACACACAGTCCATAATATATTATACTTAATATCCTTACTGATATACAGTCCATAATATATTTAAGTCTGCAATATACTTAAGATATAATAGTTCTGAGAAACATATGTTGAGTGAACTTTGTCAGCAGTTGCCAGTAAAGTGAAGTAAACAGTCAGAAAATCCTTTGATTTCCGATTACTTTGTACACCTATTATTGCACAATGCATTGAGGGACATGAAACACTGAAAGTGCTTGCTGGAAATTGTTTGAAAATGCAATGCAAACTGGGATATGACTAGGTATAAATACATTTAAATCAGATACTGAGTTTTTTCCTAGTACAAGCTGAGATCGCTGTTCTAGATTCAGTATTCATTTAGGAACCCTTAAACTGTGATGGTTCCAAGAACATTTTCTGTGCTGACCTCATGAGCGAATTCCTCTCTTTAATTGAGCTCTAATTGAGTCTGATTACATGGCAGTAAGGAGGAGGTCAGGAAGTAAAAACATCAGGCTCACTGTTTCAAGTCCACTTGATGGGTTAGGTAATACCGACATCAGCTTCTCTCATCTATCACAGGTAAGGTGTCATGGCGAGTCGAAACCCAGCGGGACTGAAACTGGAGTCGGCATAAAGGTCTTTCACAAGTGAAATTCGGCGTTCCCACTACTCTGACAAAATTGGGAGTTTTCTCACTTTGATATTTTTCAAGACCCTTCAGGGATTGTTTACAGTGCTATTTATTTATGCAATTCCATTTCTCCCAAGGTTATTTTTCACTTCAAAGGAGTGAGTGTTTTTCATTGTGTAAAATATCTTTTCATTATATTTGATGTCCTGAATGTTGGATTATGTTAAAATGTTTAAGTGTTTATACGGTGCACTAATCATGAACTCTTGCTGGTTGTCTGTATAGACGCCACAGACGCTTTGCTGGCCTCTGGCTTATCAAAAATAATAGAAAAGAAATTGATTAAAATGTTAGACTGTTCATGAACTGTAAGTGCCAACATCTTGTAAAACATTTCCTTACTGCCAGTTGGCACACACTGGCCATTCTTTCATACAGGACGGGTGCTCGTTTAGGATCGAATAAAGTTGCTACACAGCTTTCTGCATTGACATAACGCTGAGGGAATTTGAAGCATGGCTCGATGTACTGGTACATAGACATTTTTATAAGTCAATTTGTAAAATTGAAGTATCTCTGAATTTAACCTCAACATTAATGTCTCTTGCTCCCCATTTCAATGTGGTCTGTCTGTGTGTGTTTATCTCTTACTGTAACTTAATGTCTTGAATTTCAGACATGACTAGCCCAAGTGGAGCAATGACCTCACCCTTTTAAGCTATTAGTTTTTAAATATATTTTTTAATGTCTTTTGGTAAAATTAATTCTGTGCTTTTATATTGAGTAACCGGGCATACGATATTTCAAAATAGAATATGACAGCTTCTAAAAATAAAAATAATAAAAACTTTGGTTCCTACAAAGTAGAATTTACTTAAGGTTTACAGTAAATCAAGGTACAGTATTTGAGAATCACGGGAACTATAATTAACAAAATGTTTTTAGTACGAGTTAAATCTGCAAAGGCTTCCATTGGCTGAGCAAATGTGTAAAGCAAATCTGTTATTCATGTCATATTGAGGGTCCCAAGACAGCCATTACTAACCCAATATCCTGTTTGAGAGTGAGCCCCCGCTCCAGCTTGTTGGTCTTGGCCATTCACCAAAGCGTGAAAGTATGAAAATTGTCCAGTCATGGCCTGGAGCGCTCCGAAACCCACAATGTTCTGTGGCCTTGCACATGTGTTTCAAAGAAGCCTGTTAAGATAGCACGCCACAACACTCGCAAATATTTGCCATGCTACATATTTCGACAGGCCGAACAGCCATGCCAGGGTGCAGATAAACAGCACTGACTTCCTCTAGGCATTTTATCAGTCATTTCTTTTTCTTTCGTATATATATAGTTTTTGCCCCAAACATGTCGAGTCCCTGTGGGGGACGGCAAGGACCAAAATAGCCCTGACATGTTGCAGCGTGGACGTGAAAACAAAAGCCATGACGGCAGCTCTCACTCAGCAGGGGCCTGTGAGGGGTCCAAGTTGTCCTCCGCCACACACTCTGACATCACACTGAATACTTCAATGCAAACAATGGCCAGTTCCCATGTTTCAAAAATTAAACAGTGGGTTTGCAATCAAATAATACTAATATGTTTGTTCTAGCAATGTTTATATGTAATACAAAAAACATAATATTTAATAATGAAGCATTATGTTACAAAATAATATACACTGCTTAAAAGTAGGTAAAGGAGATTTAAGAGTGATAATTTGCTGTTTCTTTAATAATAATAATAATAATAATAATAATAATAATAATAATAACAGCTTATTTTAGCATGAACTGTAACATGAACATATACTGTACCCTGTTCAATGTGTGTGTGTTTGTTGTCATTTCATTTATGTCAGAGCCAGGATAAAAATTAACAATAACATTTAAACTGGCTACTAAAGTATGAAACAATCACCACAGAGTGTGTTTTCCCCCAGTATATAATAACACCTATTTTTCTGCACCATGTGTACATATATTTGTATTTGCAACTTTTAAAAAATAATATAAATTTTTATTTAAAAGAGGTTTGATCTGGGTTGAGATGGAATTTAAGGTCCCTAACATTAGAAATCATACTTGAACAGGTTCCCACTGTGTAAAAGATGAAATTCTTTAGAATGCTATATAAATGTGACATGTGTAGATCAAATCCTCCCAAACGTCTCAATAACCTTAGGAATACGTACAGAGCAAAGACTGTTATTATTTGAATATTTAATTACACAGGTGTTGCTTTAGCCCCCTCCTTTGGTTGTGCATGGTAAATGTTTCTATTTCTATTTCTATAAAAAAAAAAATCCTTATTCCTTAAAGCTTTTCCAAACTTAAACAAGAAATGCCTGAACTGTACTGAGATTCCTATCATTGCTAATGTGCAGTTTGCATATCTATCCATTCTTGAAGCAAAAAATATCCTGAAGGATACACATGGCACCTTAGGGAATACTGAAACTACTTTACAACCCCTACATAGACACAACAAATCTGGATTGAATTACAGCAGCAAATATGTACGGAGGGTGTTCAGGTCAAACCAGGACTTTTGATTATACGGAATAACAGAACACAGTTATGAGTGTAAAAACTGCCATTATTAGTACAGTATTGCTTGCGAAGCACTACTATTGTTATCTCTCAGGCTTATTATTTATCTTCTTGTTCTGTACAAAAGTTTGGCATTAGTCCCGTATCGTTTGTCGTAGATCCATGTCAAATCATTCGGCTTATTCGGGAATGGGGTACTATGACTCTTCTAAGGGGTGGGCGGTAAATTGCCCCAAAATGTCCCATAGACTTAACATTGAGACAAACTTTGACGGGTTGTAGTGCAGAGCAAGAATTTTGTAGAAAGATAAAATTCACCACATGTGTATAGGTTTGCAAGCTGTCAGAACATACCCCGCAAGAGGGTATAAGTTGTATCCTTGGGGCACAAGTGGCGCCCAAATTTGCCCCATTGACATATAATAGGGAAAAAATGGGGATTTTGGTGCATGACTATTCCTCCCGAGGGGGGCAATTGTATCACCCTAAAAATCCCATAGATTAATAATGAGAAAATTTATTACGGATTCTAGCACACATCGAGAATTTCATAGAAAGACAAAATTTACCACATTTTAAGAGGCTTGCAAGCTGTGCCAGAACATATCCCGCAAAAGGGTATTAGTTTTACCCCCGGGGCACAACAGGTGCCCAAATTTGCCCCATTGACATGTAATGCTGATTTGGCTCGTAACTAGTACTGTATCGTTTGTTGTACACCCATAACAGAGGTGTCAAATCGTGCACCTTATTCTGGATTGGGGTACTAAGACTTTTTTAAGGGGTAACCTCTCCAATAATTCCCATTTAGACTTAACTTTGACACCAACTTTGACATTCTGGAGCAAGAATTTCGTAGAACTATAAAATTTAACACATTTGGATCCCATTGTCATAGAGATATGGGGGGACCCCGAGTTTGGCCACGGCAAGCACCACTCATTTTCTTCAGAAATAGGGTGCTTTTCTTCAGAAAATGTACCTCTCTAGTTTCTCTATATAATCCCCTGCTACTCTAATGCACTTACTCCAGCATTTCCCTAGTGCCCTCAAGGTAGAAAGCTTTCTCAGTATGCGTGCTTCACTTCTGAAACGCTGGCCTCCAAGGAACTCCCTTAATGGCCCAAACATGTGGAAATGGCTTGAAGTGAGTTCAGGACCATATGTGGGATATGTAAATCACTCCAAGGCGAGTTCCTGTAATATGCAAAAGATTGCATGTACAGTTCCAACAGACACATGCACCTCTTCTGCAGGTTAATGACAAGTTATCTGTTGATTCTCAAGGATCAGGCGTTCGACCACTGTGGGCTTGCTTTGAGAGTAGACAAAATGTATCCTAAAGCCTTAAAAATACAAATAGAAATAATTTGCCAATGTGTGACCACTGAATATGTTTAACTAAAACAGAATGAAATCCTTGGCAAGGAGATTATTTGAGAGCATCAGACACCTTGGCTTCACGCTTTCACGGATTTAAATGCTAATGCACTATTGTTCCTAGTCATTTCCATTGTAGGTATGGAGTTTAGCAATACAATAGAACAGAGGAGCAGATGTGTTGAGTGAGAGCTATGGTTTGAGGCTTCTGCTGCCTTTAAAAACATGCAAATTGAAGTTTAAGAGAGGGTACACTGATGTTTTCATAGCTGCGTGCCCAGAGGCATAATCTGCTAATTAAATGTTGTCATAGGAAATGCATATACTCTTTTATGTGTGAGTTGCTCTATATATTTATGCGAAGAGGAAAAAAATGAATATCTTTGACCCTGCAGACTGAAATGCAGGCAGTAACAGCACCTAAACGAATGCTCCTGCTACAGTATGTCATGTTAATCTTCAAAGCCTTCTCTGTTACTGGTTTTGGTTGTTCAATGGTTGGAAAGACATTTTGCATTAGGCTACTGATAATATTACTTCTAAGCCAGTTTTAATGTATAAACATGATTTCTGCCAAGTGTGTAATAAACGTTAAATGTGTTTTACCTCAGTTTGATGGAATTCTGACTGACTGAAAACCTGCAACACAGACTGCAAACACCAGGTGAGGCAAAATCAAGATGTGCATTAAAGCAGATGTACATATTGTGTTACTTCATGAAAGCACTTAAAAAAATGCTCTGTGCACTTCTAGTGCCATCCTCTGCTAAAACATAGTTACTACATATGACATTTGCACTGATCAGGATCCAGATTTACCATGACCCTGACCAGGATAAATTGGTTAAATAAAGGTACAGTAGTTGATTCATTTTATTCCTTTAATTGTATTTAAGCTGTACTTGTAGAATATGATCGGGGGGAAAACAATGCGTTAAGCTGTATCCTTAAAAAGTCGTTCAGAAATTTGTTGGAGTTTAAATATGTTTTCCAGATTCTATGGTTTCCTCCCACATGCTGATTGGCATTTCTAAATTAACTGTAATTTAGAGATGGGTATGGGAGTGTTTCCTGGGGTAGGCTCCAGGCAAATCATGACCCTGCACAGGATCAGCGGTATAGATGATCAATGGATGGATGGATATGTATAAATAATTTTTTTGTTTGTGTTTCATATTGCCAAACAACAAACACTGAATAATTAACAGCATTAATGTGGGCAGTGGTGGCACATGTGGTTGAGGCTCTGGGTTGTTCATTAGAGGGTCGGGGTTTCAAACCCTGCCACCACCTGGTCACCACTGTTGGGTCCTTGGGCAAGACTCTCAACCCTATGCCCCATATAATGCAGCCACTGAATGTAGTGCTGGTCCAAGCCCATTTAGGAAACGGAAGACTTGTGGTAGGTGTAAAACCTGCACCAGATTGAATAATCTGATGTGGTGAGCCCAAGGATTAAAGGGACAAAGCTAAAAAATAGACATTAAAATAGTATAATAAATAAAGTCTATTTAAAAGCTCAGTTGTCGAACGATTAAACTTTTTCAGGAAAGGAATCTACAATGTTTTTTATTGCAACTGGGCATCACTAAATGCTTAAAAAGTTAATTTTGTTATAATACTAGCAGATTACTTAGACTAAACTCACTTTCTGCTTTGTATGTGAAAAATGCAGATGCTTCTTACTTGCACCAGCTGTTGGTCTGTTTATTCATCATGCATATCACAAAATTTATACTCGAATGGCTGAAGACTGACGGAGTCACTATATGGAATG
The DNA here is from genome assembly GCA_030068275.1 of Clarias platycephalus. Lineage (NCBI taxonomy): Eukaryota > Metazoa > Chordata > Actinopteri > Siluriformes > Clariidae > Clarias > Clarias platycephalus. Next base: position 8,764,071 of record JAQQZT010000006.1, read on the forward strand.
TCATGAATACAGTCTGTCTAGGACATTTAAGCACAAGGTTCCACAGTTGGACCAGGAACAACAAAACAAGAAACGTAAAAAAAAAAAAAGTAAGGTCCAGTTCATGTAAAATGTGAGTGAAAGGAGACACATAAGGAAAATGGAGAAATAGCTGCAAAAAGAAACAATCATAATAGCAAAGAGCATTTTTTTACTTTGAGAAATTGTATTAAAAAGTGTGCCTTTACTGTATACTCATATTTTAATTGATGTGTACTGTTATAAAGACATAGCATTAGCAAAACCTAGCACACTTTCTTGATTAAATACATTTTTATGATGATATGTATCAGTGATATTTTAGGGAAGAAAATGTGATAGTAACCAATTTCGCATTGCTGATTTATCCTGGGACATCAAATGTGAAGAAAGTGTGAAGAAAGAAAACAACAACAAATACAGATCTGCTCATGAATCAAATCCCTCACAGTGCCTAGTGAGCCCACAGTCCCAGTCTTCCCAGGATTGTTCCTTTATTTCTCAGGACACATAACTTTCCTTTGGCCCTTTTCAAAGTCACTCAAATCCTAATGTTTGCCCAGTTTTTCTGCTTCCAACACAAAAACTTCAGGAAAAAAAGTTCACTTGTAGCCTAATATACCCCCCCACTTCCAGCCACTATTGTAACGAGATACTGATGTAGCCACTGTGAGAAGGGCCACCATTGTAATGGCTAGACAACATACAGTATAACAACTCCAAAACTGCAGCTCTTGTGGGATGTTCCCAGGCTGCAGTGGTCAGGACATACCAAAGTAAGAAAACCAGCGAATTGGCGACAAGTTCATGGAAGTGAAGGCTGGCCCGTGTAGTTTTTTTTTTTTTTTTTAACTTTTTTAAAAAGTTAATGCTAGTTCTGATGAAGTTGTTGGAAACCACAGGTCATTACTGTTTTGGTGGGGGGAACCACGTCAATATTAGGCAGGTGGGCATAATATTATGGCTAATCAGTTTATGTCTTTAAAAGATTGCCTTTTTTTGTTGGTTAGAAAATTGTCAACTTTTTTTATTTTATTTTTAAGTCAAACATGGCAAGTCAGACAGTGCTCGAGTTTAAGGGCTGATCTGAGTTAAAATGTGTCAAGAAGGCCAAAAGTGAGCCCGGAGATCAACACAGAGAGTAACTAAGTGATGTGTGCATCCACCTGTGAGAAGAATGAGCAGAAAGACCAGAGTGTCCCTGAGCAACCGGCTCATTAATGCAAACACTGGGTTACTATGGAGCCAAAGGGGGCACAATGAGTTGGTATGGACCTTCCACTATAGTCACTGATCAACGCCACAGCAAACATGGACGAGTCGCCAGCTACTGAGAAAAGATTCGAGTTTCTAGAAGATTATGTGCTCAAAACCCTGCGACTGAAAAAGGAGCGCTGGCAAAAATGCGTGTGTGTGGAGGAGCAGAAACAGATAATCCAGGACTTTCTGGATAAACCCGACCACATGGCGCTGGTGGTGTATCTCAATGCCGCCGGACAACTTGTACCTTCTGATGGATTTGTGTTGACTTCGAAGAATAAAGCAGTTTATTTCATTAAACAAAGCCGAACTGCCCTGTCCTCTGACACCATGAAGGCGGACCTGATGTACGGAGACATGTCCTACTCGCCCCTGGAGCAGTTCTCAACCTTCGTACAAGAGGTGAGAAAAGTTTTCAAGTGCGTACGCAGCGTCACTTAGTGCTCACGCGCCGCACGCTTTTTCCGCAGCGTACGTAAAGTGGCCCATCAACGACGCTTTGGATTGGGTGAGTTACAAATTGCTCCGTGAGGTTAGGTGTCCTTCAAAGGGTATAAAATGACGAATTCACGCGCTGCTTAGTGCACTTTGTATCCAGATGTGTGGAATTTGGGACGCAGCCATGTGTAGTAGTAAGGCTGTGGAAGCCATTTAAAGATTTAAGGTAACGCACTTGTGCGTTTTACAGACTCCGAGAGAGTTCATTAACATTTATGTCAGTTTTTCATCGCCGCCTGAGTCATTTAGTTTGTTAATTAAAGTAACTTTGCTTGTTTCCTGTTTGTATTGTGCTATTTGATTACTGTAGACCAATATGCCTAATAATTAGTTGTCCACTCCGTGGAAAAATTTATTAATATGCATACATGAATATGCATACTTATGCCACATGATCAGATTTTTTATATTAGTAATAGTTATTAATTGTTAATAGTAATAAATCAACATGTTTACATTTCAAAATCGATCTATCTAATATTGATCTATAATAATATTATAATGATCTATAATCTATCTTCTATCTATCAAATATTATTTGTATTGAACTTTTAGAGAATTAATATTTATTTATGCAAATGATGCTTTGTCTAATAAAATGATTTGTCTAATAAAATGTGCAAACATTTGTCTATTAAAATTTTAAAAAATAAATATTTTTAGATTTTTATTTTTAGAATTAATTTTTTCCCTTTATTGTTGAATTGCAGGTGGCATGGTAGTGTAGTATAGGCCTAAAAATGTAGTATATGGTAGTGTAGTATATGCCTAAAAATATGCCTTGATACATATGTATAATATTTGATTGTCACAAGTGGGTGGGGCTTAGTCCATCAAATTTGCTAGGTGTATGACAATTCATTGGTTATGAGTGAAAGAAATCACAACATTGACATTTTAATGCTGGGTTTTGATATTTTTATTACTACAGATTATAGGAGGACATGTAACATGCATAGATTCAGTTTATCCAAATATTAGGGAAAAAAGATAAAAATAAAAAAAAATCTCAATGTGGTGTCTTGCCTCATCATATTTTGAATAATCCTAGTAGGTGTACTGTCTGGTGATTAAACACACAGAATGTCACTAATGAATGTCTTTGGAGATTATGAAGTTCTAAAGTATGAATATCTAATGGTGCATGGATTAAAATATAAAGCCCTTATTTCTGTGAGTAAAGTATGGCTACAAACTCCATTCATTGTACATTGGTGCATGCAAATGGAATACCAAGTACTCAATAACAAAATGTGATTTCATTTACTACTGTATGTGTAAGTCCTGCTATTTAGTTTTAGTGTTCATTTTTTAAGTCTTTATCCCTTAAGGTTGTGGTTCCTGTTTTGCTCAACACCGACAACCACTGCCACTGGCCGCACGTCATGTCCCAGGACCTAATGCGACACGTTCATGCCCTGAAATCCAGCGTGTTTGTGATGTCTGGGCAAGTCAAAGGGAAAACCCTCCTTCCTCTTCCTGCAGGATCAGAAAGAATTGAACAAGCAGCTTTTGAAAAAGAAATGAGGTGCATTTAAAAAATAATAATTTTACATTCATAATATTCATCAATTGAGACTGTCAGTTTTGGAATTGTTTTGAACTTTTTAATTAGTTTCCTCGGGGTTGTTCCTGCAGTGCATTGTTAATGGTTCACCTGTGGCCACTGACATTTCTTTATACACACCTCAGTGCAACATGACAGCAGGAAGCATCAACTATGACAGATCTTAGCTCAGCGAGAGACTCCCTTGAGGGCTAGCTGTGTACAATCATCACGAAACAATCTTTCGTTTTGTTTTGCTCTGTGACTTCAGTATGGCTTGTTTTGTTTGTATGGAAACTTTAACAGTGTATACTCAGTTGAAGCTGTCATATCAACAGCTATGAAAAGTGAAATGTATGACTGCATTAAAAAGTACAATAGTTATCTGTCTTGAAGGCCTTCTCGGTTGAGCTACATTCTTTACCTGACTGAATACATAAAAGTGGATTTTAATATTTCATAATGCTTGTATCCTGTGCGGAAAGATCTTTGGTCATGAGGCAAACACAAACAGTCCAGTTTCTTCTTAATGCCTTAGGGGAGATCTGGGGGATAAGAGTATCATCCACTCCATTGAATCCATGGTGATTGAGTGGAGTCATCAGATTCATGAGGTTCTCAAGAGAGATTCGTCTGAGCCTGTGCTGGAGGGCAAAAACCCCACGCCACACGAAGAGCTGAACTTTTGGAAGAATAGGTCAGTAATGTTATTTCTTAAACCAATATAACTTTTAATCCACACATCATATTATATTTTCTTTGAATTTATTAGAAAATGATGATGACTGACTGAATTTATTACCAGATATGCCGACCTTGAGTGTATACACAACCAATTTAAGTCACCCAAAGTGACCAAAATGGCACAGCTCCTGGATGCAATGGAGAGTAGTTACTATCCTGCCTTTATTAACATGTTACAGCTAGCAAACGGAGGTAAAAGCTAAATCCTATTATATTGCTAATTTCCAAAATTGCAAATCGTCTTTACACTTAATTTGTTTCTAAACAAAACAAAAAAACAAAACGTATTGATGATCATGCATTGTGTTCCTGTTATAAAGCTTTAGAAGAAGCAAGGGACATTAACATCTTCCTGAAGCCTCTAGAGCGACTTACAGAAGATATAGAGAACACAGATTTCAGCGAAGTGAAAGGACGACTCGCTCCCTTTATGCACACAGTGTGTCTGGTGTGGGCCAATTCCAAGTACTACAACACTCCAACCAGAGTGATTGTGCTCCTACAAGAGGTCTGCAACCTGCTCATCCAACAGGTGTGTTATTCAATTGCTGAGTGGGTCACTTTAATTAAAAATAATAAGTGCAGGATGTGATTTTTAAAGGTTTATGCTGGCTGTTGATTTTTGTTCCATTAGCCATTAGTATTATTTGCTGAATTATAGCTAATTATAGCACTTGTAATCTCTTATCTCTTTCATATATAAAGGGTGTTTATTATTTAAAATGACATGTATTTTACATATATCATGTTTCCAGTTTATTAGGTACAATAGCTTGGACTAAACATACAGGTACCAGGTGGCCAATATTGCTGTATACTCCCAGGGGTTAGGTTTACCCACCTCTGACTAGCATTTACCCACGTCCTACAATTGTTTACCCACCTCTGACTATCTTTTACCCTCCTCTAACCAGCATTTTCCCACCTCTGACTATCTTTTACCCTTCTCTAATTAGCATTTACCCACCTATGACTATCTTTTACCCTTCTCTAATTAGCATTTACCCACCTCTGACTATTGTTTACCCTCCTTTGACTAGCATTTACCCACCTCTATAGAACGATAGACAGATTTTAAGAATGTCAGCACAATCACATGCTAGCATTTACCCTTCTCTATAGCATTTACCCACCTCTGACTACCCACATCTGAATATTGTTTACCATCCTCTAACTAGCATTTGCCCACCTCTGACTAGCATTTTCCCAGCTCCTGCTAATGTTAATGCAGGTTTAAAATTTCTTAAAGTTTTAACATACCCCCCAGGGCTGTAGTGGAGGCTAAATGCACATAAACAGCATTTACACCCCTCCTACTGTAAATTTCTGAAATATAATTTATCCACCACTGACTATCATTTACTCACCTCTGACTAGCATTTACTTACCCTTGGTCTGCCTTACCTTGATCACATCATTCATAGTTTATCAATCATTATGACACCCTTTTTTTTCTTTTCTTTCTTTCTTTCATTCTTTCTTTCTTTCTTTCTTTCTTTCTTTCTTTCTTTCTTCCTTCCTTTTTTTTTTTTTTTTTATCACTACAGCCCAACAGTATCAGAAAACAAGCATGGCTACTAAGCAACTAGTAATTCACACACAAACACACTGATTTGTATTCGCATCAAACCATTAGCCTTTGCTAATGTAGTTATGATACAGTAGATTGGAAACAGTACGAAAAGGACCAGATGTTAAAAATAAAACAAAATAAAAATATGTAACTAACGTTGTCCTATAAACGAAGGCTGCTGCAACATAAGGAACAAATAATGTATGATTTTAACCTCCATTCATTTGCAATTTTATCAGGTACAACTGCCATATTGATGCACTTTGTCTCTTTACAATTGCTGAATATTATTCAATTTGTCAGTTCTTTTCAACTGTCAATTTAATGCAAATTGGCTCTGGAGCATAGGATAGAAGGGAACTAGGAGATAAGCTGAGGACAGCTTAAAAAAGACAGTAATTGTACATGTCATAAACTCTCCCTCACAGAGCATGCCAGGCTCCCAGAGCAGTGAGCATTACATGCTACTAACTGTTCCTGGTTTTCAGTGCCTTTTTTTGCTTTGTTTTGACATATGCCTATGTTCTGGGTCCGGGCTGGTTTCTGCCACTGTCCTGTCGTTAGATGATTACCCCTTCATGATGGTAAATTCTATGTTGAGCTCCTAATTAACTCCCTGCTGAAATCTGCTTTTCTGTAAATGTGAATTATCCCTTGAGTCACTCCTACTAAAAGGCATCACAATAATTCCTGGATTTCCCAATATAACTACCACCTTTAACCCACACACTTGTGCCTGGGTTATGGCGTACAGCACACCTACAGTACAAAGTAACTTATTAGATGGAAAGTGTACTTGATAAAATGAGCGATCAGTATAAGGGAAGAGGTACTGCAAATGTCAGCTCAGTTTAATTTAGATGTTGTGTGCAGACTTTATAAAGACAAATCCTCTTTTACACTTCCCGGTACCTTGTGTGAAGGCTCGGAGCCATCTCAATCCAGAGGACATCCTAAAAAGTGATGTGGTGGAGAGTCTTTCACGTGTGGAAAGTACTCTGGATGTGCTTACACACTTCAAAGGGATCTTCCATGACAAACGAAACAGCTTGAATCAGTACCAGAAAAACGGGATGGAAGTAAAGCCCTGGGATTTCTCGCCTTCCATGGTGTTTGCTCGACTGGATCGGTTTATAGAGCGGCTAAAGTTGATTGAGGTGAGTGTAGAGATAGTTATGCAATTAAAAGCCATAGACAATGAAATACCTTGTTGTTTTTTGCTGTTTTACTGCTTTAGCTCAATGCTATATATATATATATACTCAGCAAAAAAAGAAACGTCCTCTGACTTTCGACTGTTTTTACTTTCAGTAAACTTAATGTGTAAATATTTGTATGAACACTAAAAGAGTCAACACCATAAGACATAAA
>JAQQZT010000006.1:8771180-8796481 GCA_030068275.1 Clarias platycephalus
CACTAAACAAAAACAAAGAAATTTGCAAGTGACCCCAAACTTTTGAACGGTAGTGTATATATATATATATATATATATATACATAATTTCTCTTATTAATATGAACTTTTATTTTTCTCTTTTTCCCCAATACATGCCAATTTTGGAAAATCTCCTCCAGACTTTACTGCTCAATGTGGTCGATATGATGAAACTGGAAAAGGTTGAGTTCGGAGGCGTTCGTGGACGAGCTCTGAGTCAGGAGGTTGTCTGGCTGTACGAGGAGTTCCTGGAGACATACAAAATGTTCACAGAGAAGTCTTATGACTGCCTTGATATTTGCAATATGGTGTGTAGATCAAATATATTAAACCTATACAGACAAAAATATTTGCCCAGAGCATACTTTACTAAATGAATGTGTTTTCCAGGAGTTTGAGGCAGATATAGCTGAGTTTGAATGGAAGGTGAAAGACACAGATCGACGCCTTGGAGCAATTTTTTGTCAGGCATTTGATGATGCTTCAGGGCTCGAGCATGCCTTTAAGGTGAGTGATAGGTAAATGATGGCATTTTTTTAAATCTTGGATTATACATTAATTTAGTATGTGTACAATAGATTCACTGGCTCTTATTGGTTCTCTATGAATTTCGAATATCTGTTTCATGAAACTGTCAGGAATGCAACCTGAAATTTATGACTTAAGTGCAGATTTTTAACAGAGTGCGAAATTAATCTACAAATGAATATCTGGAAAATACATCATGCATATGTCTTCAGCCCTGCTGAGTCAATACTTTGTACAACCACCTTTCACTGCAATTACAGCTGCAAGTCTTTGGGGATATGTCTCTACCAGCTTTGCACATCTAGAAAGTGAGATTTTTGCCCATTCTTCTTTGAAAAATAGCTCAAGCTCAGTCAAATTGGATGGAGATCGTCTGTGAACAGCAATTTTCAAGTCTTGCCACATATTCTCAATTGGATTTAGGTCTGAACTTTGACTGGGCCATTCTAACACATACATATGCTTTGATCTACAATAAACCATCCCATTGTAGCTCTGGCTGTATGTTTAGGGTTAATGTCTTGCTGGAAGGTAAACATCCATCTTTCCATCAACTCTGACCAGCTTTTCTGCTGAAGACCCATAACATGATGCTGCCATCACCATGCATACATCACATTTTATTTTGGTTTCATTGCATTGTCATACATGTCTTTGGTGTCTTTGCCTTACAGATTTTGGACATGTTCGGCAGTCTGCTTGAACGTCCTCTGATAGCAGCTGATGCTCAAAAGAGATACCCAGTGCTCGTCAAAATGTTTGACAAGGAGCTTGACTGTTGCAAGGCACTTTTTAAAAAACACATGCAGACCGAGGAGCAACTGGGTGAGATATGAAGAAAACATAAAAAAAAAAAGCGTTTTCTTTTTAAAAAAAATATGTATTAATTTATAATATGTTGCATATTAAAATGTTGGTAACAGCTCTTATGAATCCTATAGGTATAACATGCATTTCTTTATATTTTATATCATTTATATTAAAGTAATTCTTTTTTGAAAAATGCGAACAGTGCTCATGTGTGTTATCCAGGGAATAAATTATGACAAGGTGGGCTCTAACAGGAAAATGATCAACAGTGGGATGGTGTGATGTGTAGCGGTGGCTTTTACCACCCTAGAGTTTATTATTTTCCTATTATTGTGACGTTATTTACCAACTAAAGGTTAGGTACTGTACACACACAATCACAAACTGTAAAACATTTTTCAACTTTGTATAAGCCTTGGAATCTGGCCATAAATGAATACATATCGCTATGAATTTGCTTTACTATGAGCATGATAATATAATTCTGTGTTTTGCTTGGCAGCCATCATTATAAGACAAAATGATTGAGCATAGTCTGACCAATTGCATTTGAGAATTCAGTACTAAAAATAGCACCTATGCTGTTTAAAAGGTTGCTCTTGTAATTAAATCTTCCTAGGAGCAATCAAATGCAGTGTTTGGAGTTGTGTGTTAAGGTGTTATATATATATATATATTATAGTTCTTTCCCACCTTGTGTATTCTACTGTAGGTTACACCCCGGTCAATAGGAACATGCCAGTGGTAGCAGGTGGATTAAAATGGGCCCAGCAGGTACAAGAGCGCCTCCTGATCCCATACAACAGCTTCCGGTCCATCAGCCACCCGTGAGTGTTTGTGGAATTTTTTTTTTTTGTTGTTGACATTTTTCAGCTTGGTGTGATGTGTTGAATTGTTTACTTGCTATTGATGACATCATAGTTGTGCCTTATCAGCTGACTTATTTTTTATATAAATAGATGTATGGAATCAGCTGACGGAGAAAAAGTCATGCAGAAATATGAGGAAATGATGATGCTGCTTAAACGGTGAGTCACCAACATCCTTTCCTCTAAAATGAAAGGTAATTATAATGCCAGCTGCAGCTTACCTCCTCCAGCTTATGTTTCATGGTTTTCCCATCATTGCTTGCATTATCATTACTCACTAGATCCCCCCTCCCCTACCTTTGCCTTGCTGTTTAGTCTGTTAATGTTTTGTTTTGTCTACAAGCAATGTATTGAGTAGTACATTCTTCATAACCATTCTTCTTTTTTATCATTTGCCTGCCTGTATGCAGTGGAGACTTCATCTTAGCATGGAGGCCTTTATAATAGATACTGAACTCCATTTTATTGCAAGGTAGACATATGTTGTTTTGTAGAGCCTGTAGCATATGTGCAACAATAAAAATACAGAAAAAACAAACAAACAGAGACTTCTAGAACCTAGCATGATTTATTTGCTCGTTTAGAAGGCAAGTAGTTATAGGTTATTACACAGCGGTCTCATTTTCTCAAGCTCCCGCTATTCTCTCAGTTGTGCCGAAAGAACAATAGTTCTGTCAAGAAGTTCTAACAAATGTGTCTGGGTAGCACATGGCTGGAGTTGTAGTCCACATTTCTATGAACATGTGTGCACTTTAGTATATACATTTGTTTTCATGCAGTGTGTGTATCTGTGTATATGTCGTTGCATGGAGTAAAACCATATGATGAATTACCCTGTGGCACAGACCTGATGGTAATCACTGCAATTACGCAAGCAATCTAGTTAGAGCTATTATGGGCATCTCTAGTTATTACTTCTTGACACAGCAGCTTATGATTTATGTGTAGCATAGAGCTATTTGATTTCTCAGGACTCTGTGCTGCAACCGCAATAAGACAATTAAGCCACCATGCACTGTGCAGAATTCCAATGAAGACCAGTGTGCAAAGGCTCTCACAATAAGCTCGTAAAGAGATTACTTTAGAAATAGGGACCAAACACATCTTCCTGGTCCTGTTTTGTAATAAATGGATCTTGTTTTATGATGCCTTTTTGGATTTCAACCAACGGAATCATTACTTAAACGTTTGTCAAATACAGTACTGAGCTTCTCACTGGGAAAGGAAATTCTTCGAGAGGATCTCTGGCGGATCTAATAAGTGCACCGTGTTGGAATTTCACTGAGGGAATAGTGGTGCAATTTTTTTACTCCTCAGTAAACCAGTAACTCAATGAATTATGTATAAACCAGTATGAATTACAGATGTAGCGCACATACTGTATGTACAATATGTATTGCTGTGTGATATCATATTATGAACATGTTCATAGTTTATTATAGATCATTTTAGTTCATTATAATCCTCAAAGACCATACTGTAAGGCAAGGCAAGGCAAGTTTATTTGTATAGCACATTTCATACACAATGGTAATTCAAAGTGCTTTACATAGAAGAAAGAAAATAATGATGAAATGAAATAAAAGATAATAGCAATAAAACGTTTTAACGAAAACTTTTAAAATTTAATTTAAAATAGAAATAAAAACAGTTTGCGATAAAAATATAAACTAATTTAAATTAATTAAAACATAATTTAAAATAAAAATAAAACAGTTTAAGATATTAGAAAAACATGTAAAATAATACAAACATAAAATAATACTGTACTCATGCTGCTGCTGAAACTAATGTTAAAACCTAAACCATCAATGATAACAATATCCATCTGCTACTTTGTTCTTTAAAAACTACAAACTTTTTACACTTTTAAAAATAGAGGAAAAATACATAACTAGAACACATAAATATCACATACACTGCAAATATAAAATATAAAATAAGAAAAATCAATCATAGAAAAAAAATTAATAGTATATTAATTTCTATATATTTTTTAAGTAATATTTTGCCATTTTTTTTGCAGGATTAAATGAAATTCATTCTCTGTTTTCTGATTCACCATTTGTTTGATGGTATAAGCCTGATGTCAGTCTTGCGTAATGGACTGGTGCCATTTTCAATATAAAGTATTAACTAAAATTATTCCTGCTGAAATGCACCTAATAGCATCTCATTTACATCTCATTTATTTTTAACGAGGTGGTTTATCCATGTACTGTATTCACTTCTAGGTATTCCTCTAAGCTTTATAACAGATGGACCGAATCAGTGGGTGACAAATCCCAGTATAATCTCAACCAGCCCCTGATATCCAGAGACCCAGTGTCTAAACTTATGAGTGTCAACTTCAACCCACAGGTAATGACTTCTTACTGTCATGTTTACATGCAGATATCTGTACCGTCAGTGCATCCCAAAATAAATCAAAATTAGTTATAAAACTATTTGTTTTAGATTTTCTTTTGTTTGTTTAAAGGAATTTATTGTTTTGCCCTTAATTTTAATTTGTCCTATAGCTATAGACTAGGCATCTGTAACACTTATACTGTATGAACCAGCACTATTTTCTATCCTTTTTGTTATAAATCTATACACAGTTTTTTTTGTCTTTTAATGCTTTGTATAATCACAATTTCAGCTATTTTCCTTTGCAACACTGAATTACTCTGAGCTAGTGGCCCTGTCCGCAGATCCGAACTATCCATAAGATGAATTATCCCAGATTGAATGGATTTGATTTCTCTACCAACTGTGCGAAACCCATGCCGAACCATCATCATAATTGTCTAAAAACTTTCATGACTTACCATCAGTGTGTGTACAACCCCTTAATTAATGATTTAATATGAATTGGCTAAACTGCTACTATTTCTCTTAAACCCCCTACGATTTGTTTTGTTTTTTTATTTTATTATTATTATAATGAAGCATTTTGCCACCCTGAAGAGAACAATACATGTTAATTTAAAATGCAGCTACCTAATCTAGTTATTCGGCACTGACTCCGTGGAAATCGCTCCGTTGCTCAATATGGCCAGTTTTGCTATTCGATCATGATCGCTTAATAACACCGGGCATATTGGTTCTATAATTAGTTTGTAGCTGTTGATATCAAGATTGTATAGTGGCAATTCTTGAGTAATTGTGCAAGGAGCATTCAAGTTAAACTGGGGAATGATGAAATTTCTCATGAATGAAGGCGTAAAAAAGACATATTTCCAGAAGACCTCAAGCACAGTACGGTGATGAGACTCTTCGGCACAGTAAAACATTTGAATGATGCAAATGTTTTAAAAATGGCCGTATGTCAGTGAATGACGATTGCTGCTAAAGTGGTTCTGAGCCCACCGCAGTCATTGCAGTGAACACTCAGAAGTGGATTAAAAAACACCAGCAATTTTAATTGATTCCACAAAGTGCCTGTGATGACTACTAAAATTTAAAGCTTTTATTTCTGTCTGAATATTAATTCAGTTGTAGAGGTGTAATTCAATGTCACTGTTTGTAACTGCATCTCTTCAGCGCTCTTAATATCAATGATACAGTACATTGATTTGTACTTATTGTACATTTGTACATTGATCAGTATTTGGTTTAGTGATTGTGTATTTAGGCATTTTCTAATGCATTTATTTGGCTTTATTTCCCCTAAGTTTAGGCATAAACATTTGGAAGCCCTGATTAAAACCACTAAAACATTGTAAATGCACTATTTATGCTTACTTTTATTAATGTACTGTTTTGTTGTCCCATGAGCTTTATATCTGACTGTTTCTTCATTCCTGCAAGCTTCAAATTCGAATGCTTGCTTACGCCTACAAACTTCATATCTGTCCGCTTGCTCACACCCACATAAAAGTGAAAAAAACTCACACTTGCTTGACTTTTCTGTTGCTTCCCATAGGATCCTGTTACTGATGCATACCTCTAGCCTCAACTTGATGGCTTGTGAATCTTTCTGTCAAAAAAAAAAAAAACTCCTTCCTAATTGTAACTATATAGAACACATTCAGGAACCATTTGAAAATCTTGGCATTGATTCCACCATAAATGTATAACTTATCACACCCTCATGTCACAAGTCTTTACAGTCATTCTTTATTCTTCCTTTACTTGTATTAGTCTGTAATTTGTATGAACATTTTTTTACTGAAATGTCACTTTTTGACAAAATTGGCCTTGTTTCCAAAAATAGACATGATAAAAACCTCCTATAAGAAGTGAAGATGTATGGAACTACATGGTTTTATAATGGACTGAATCATTTTTTTCAGGATTTTTTAAAATAGAAATGTTACTTTTTGATTTTATCCTTTAGTTGGTGTCTGTGCTACGAGAGGTAAAGTACCTGGAAGCAAGGCAAGACGAAGATATTCCAGAACTCGCTGCCAATATTTACTCCAACAAGGAGCAGCTCCGGCAGTATATAGCTAACCTGGAGCTCATGACTGGCTGGTACAATAAAGTGATGGGGACGGTTTTGGAGGTGGAGTTCCCCCTGATCCAGAACCAGCTGAAAAACATTGACATCAAACTGAAGGATGCTGAAAACACCATCAACTGGACAACCAAAGGTATAGTATTTTAACGCAAGGAATACTGAGGAAATACAATGATAAACAAGATATATCAGTTATACTCCATTCCGCTGGAACATTAACACTATATACCAGCAAACTGGTAACAGGATCATTTTTGCTTGTGGGCACCAAATGGCAGATTGTCAAAAGCCAATACAGCACATCTCATAGAAAAAGTCACTGCTGGTAATGATAGAATGGCAACAGAATACCCAATGCACCCGTACAGTGGTAGTATTAGGGGAGTTTGGATGTTCAGTCGACAACCTTGGGGTTTTAGCCTGCCGTTGACCGAACGTCCAAACTCCCCAGAGCATAGTTCAACTGAGCACCCATGGAATGTGCCGGACAAACGAGTCTGATTCATAGTGTCTGCACCCTGAGACCCACAGCACCCAAAGGATCTACTTCCAACATCTAGAGACACCACAGCACACCCTGAGAGGTCTTATGCAGTCAAACTGTGAGAGGCCAGAGCTGAACAAACAGCACAAGGGGAACCTATGCAAGACTTGGCATATAATGTTTTACATTGTAATGTTATGGCTGATCGGTGTATACTGTACTACTTAAAAAGCTTAGAAGACTTGATTATAACAACCTTATTATCATATAGTAACTTAAATCCTTTAATCAAATAGTCACTGCGTCTTTGTTGTTATTATCATGCAGCTTTCTTTAAAACTTGTTAATTTTGCATACCCTCACAGTGACAATTTACAGCAACCATGAAAGTCATTTAAAACCTGGGAACATAATCTGTTATATTAATAACTTCAGTCATGACCATAGCTCATGTGTCACTGCTAGGAATCTGGGAGTACATCCAAGATGTGCGTGAGGCAGTGCACGATCTTGAAAAACGACTTCAGAGGACAAAAGACAATGTGGAAGAGATCCACAGCATCATGAAGAATTGGATTCATCCCATATTTGAGAGGAAGGATGGAAAGAAAGACACTCTTCTTAATTTGGAGGACAAGCAAGAGTGCTTAGAGAAAACCTATGGCCAGATTCGTACTTCTGGGGCCAAGATTCATTATTTACTAAAGGTCAGTGGTGGAGAAATTTCATACAATAAAATCATGAATGCATCAAATTTATAATGAAACTTTTCTGGGGGCATTTTAGGAAAACTTAACACTGTTCCAAGCTGATCCCTCATCAGCTGATTGGAGGTCCTATGTGGAGTACATTGATGAGATGGTTATAGATGGTTTCTTCAACAGCGTAGAAAGCTCCCTTAAATTCTTTTTGGACAATACTGGTATGCTTTGTTTTCCTCACTAAAATGTATAAATGACTATAGTAAGTTTGTGATGGTTCTTGCGTTTTGCTCATATGGAGACTAATACACTCAATTAATTATTTTAATGCCATAAAGCAGATGAGACACCTGGCTTGGCTCCACTATTTGAAGTGCATTTAAATCTAGAAATTCCTGAAATAGTCTTCCATCCCTCGCTTGAGTTTGGGGTGGCTGATGGCTTCTATGATCTAGTGGAGGGTCTCATCAATGACATCTACAGGATCTCCTCTCTGGTACCACGGATGGCTGAGTTTAACAGCTTTACACATTACCAGGTAATGCATTGTGCATAATAATTTACTTCATGTGTTCAGTAGCACATTTTCTGGTGAATAGTTGATATGGTTCAAAGAAGGCGTGATTATATACATCAAAACTATTACTAGAAAAAGTATTTTAGCAGATTGAATAGACCAATATATATCCATCATGACTAGGTTTTACCATAGTATATGTACTATAGTACAGTAGTTTAATAGTACCATATTTGCTGATATAGTACACACTATGTACCACACTACTGTACATGGATCTGCCATGATACATACCTTAATACAATAGTACATGTAGTATGGTACACAGTTCTATCATAAATCGTACTGAACACATAATAGAAAACTGTCAGAAATATGTTAACCATGTTTACAGTATGTACCATAAAGGTGATATTTATATAGTATAGTAGTATTGTACTGTATGTACTGTAACATAAATTAAATGCTACAGAGTATGTTGTAACTCTTAATGTTACATACAGTTATATGGTCCTGTCTGCACTATACCATACCAGTGGTACTGTATGTACTGTACTAAAATATCTAATATGGTACAGTATGTACAAACATACCATATTAGATACATGCTAAACTTTGGTAGCTCCTGTGGTATGTAACAATACTCAACAAAGTATTATGGTACACACCATAGTACTATCATGGTACCCCCTGAAGTGCCACAGTACCTATCATGGTATTTGCAAAAATATGTTCGTACACACTATAGTACTACCACAGTACCTGCTACCATGTACCATGGTAACGTCTGAAGTACCACAGGTATGTACTGTATTATATGTTTTGCTATATTATGGTATGTACTATAGTTTATCATAGTACAATATCTAATGGGATTGTTTTGATGAAGGCAGAGAATCCTTTACTCATTGAAACGATGCCATGGTTTAACAATGAATGTTTAAAGCATTTAAACTGTTAAAATGGTTGGTCAGAACTGTTCATAATTCTGGTCCTATGATTTGGTAACATGCTAATATGAGGGACCAGGGCAGTACAAAAATGTAACCACTATAAAAGGCTGTGTCAAATTTACAGCAATTAATTACATACTAATGGTTAAAGATTAAAAGGTAACTGTCATGTTATCTTTCATTATCCGAAACGTATTATGAAAGAATTTGGTCTAATGTTCGTTGAATACCCCAGCTAGAGTTCTAATTCAGGTTCTAAGTAGAGCTTCTTTCTGAAACATGGGCAATCTATGTCTACAGGCTGATATGGAGGACATGGCAGATCTTGCAGACATGCGTCAGCTTCTAATGGACCGAGTGCAGAGGGTCATGGTAAAATGTTGCGAGTACAGTAACGCTTTCGAGCGTTACGGCTACCTTTACATCGATGATCGGAAGGAGTTTATGCAGCAGTTCTTGCTTTACGGCCACGCACTAACGAGTGAGGAGATTGAGGCACATGCGGAGGACGGCGTCCCTGAGAACCCCCCGACCCTGGAGCGCTTCCGTGAGCAAGTGGATTCGTACGAAAGCGTGTATGAAGAAGTGCAGAAGCTAGAGGCTGTGTGTGTGTTTGAAGGCTGGATGAGAGTGGATGCACGGGCCTTCAAAAGTGCTCTGCTCAATATCATCAAAAAGTGGAGCCTTATGTTTAAACAGCACCTTATCGACCATGTGACACACAGGTAGCTTACTGTTTCTGATGTGAAAAATTAAATAATACTATAAGCTGATATAGGAGTAGACGTGGCTCAGTAGACTGCCGAGAAGAAATTATGCAATGATTTAATAACTTTCGTTTCTCTTCGATGCTTTTTTCTTTCCCTTTCCAGTTTGTCAGATCTTGAAGGGTTTATTAAGGTAACTGAGACTGGCCTTAGCAAGAAGGTGGAAGAGGGAGACTATGTTGGTCTGGTGGAGATTATGGGCCACTTAATGGCAGTGAAGGAGAGACAGAGTGCCACCGATGAAATGTTTGAGCCTCTGCAGCAAACCATTGATCTGCTGAAGACGTATGAGCAGGAACTTCCTGAAGTGGTGTATAAACAGCTAGAGGTAATTGCGTTCATAAAAAGGCTAAACCATCAATACGACCAAATGGCCATAAAGCTGTTACGGCACTGGTATTTCACTTTATAAATATTGAGACAGTACACTCCCAAATCCCATATAAGCATGCACTTGATTAAATACTTCATCAAAGGTGGTCTATTTAAAGCAACATGCAGCTACACACAATAAAACATTACACACTCAGTCTACTGAAATCCAATCCAACTCTCTTTAATGTCACAGGAGCTGCCGGAGAAGTGGACTAACATGAAGAAACAAGCTCTAGCGATGAAGCAACATGTGGCTCCACTGCAGGCCAATGAGGTGGCTAACCTGCGCCGAAAGTGCGCTGCATTTGATGTACAGCAACACACTTTCAGGGAGCAGTTCCGCACCAAAGGACCTTTTTGGTAAACCTTACTGAACTTAAATATTATCCTCTTATAATAGCCATCAATTGCTGTAGCATTGACAAAGTCAGTGAACGTTAGCCTGTTTATGTTGATAATCTTTACTTAGATTTGAATGTACATAGGACAGGCATGACCATCCAGTTTTTATTTACGTTTATTGTAGGTTTGATAGCACAAACCCCTACCACATGCTAAACATCGCGCACAAACAGATTCAAGAGAAGGAATCAATCATGGCCGGACTCATCGAGTCAGCCAGCCTGTTTGAAGTCAACATCCCTGACTACAAACAACTCAAGCAGTGTCGCAAAGAGGTGTCCATTCTGAAAGAGCTGTGGGACATGATAATGGCCATGAGGTTCAGTCTTGAGTCTTGGCGGACCACACCATGGAGAGACATCAACGTGGAGGACATGGAAATGGAGTGCAAGCGCTTCTCCAAGGATATGCGGACTCTGGACAAAGAGGCACGAGCATGGGATGCTTTCACTGGTCTGGAGGGCGTTGTAAGAAACACACTGACATCTCTGCGTGCTGTAGCCGAGCTACAGAACCCAGCCATCCGACCCAGGCACTGGCAACAGCTAATGATGGCCACGGGGGTCCGATTCACCATGGACCGAGACACCACTCTGGCTGATCTCCTAAACCTGAATTTGCACTGCTTTGAGGATGAGGTGAGAGCTATCGTGGACCGGGCTGTAAAGGAAATGGGCATGGAGAAGGTCCTGAATGAGCTGGATGCCACGTGGACGGCAATGGAGTTTGGTTATGAGTCCCACCCTCGCACCAATGCCCCTCTGCTGAAGGCAGATGAGGAACTTGTTGAGACCCTGGAGGACAACCAAGTGCAGCTTCAAAACCTCATGTCCTCCAAGTACATTGCCTTCTTTTTGGATGAGGTGTCATCTTGGCAACGCCGGCTCTCCGCAGCCGACTCTGTGATCTCGATTTGGTTTGAAGTTCAGAGGACTTGGTCACACCTGGAGAGCATTTTCATTGGCTCGGAGGACATCCGCTCACAGTTACCTGAGGTTTGGGATCAATTTTGATTTATATTTGTTTCCCGGTTTTGTATTCCCGCGCGTGTTGTTTTGGTCACATACACATCATTAATGCATGAATTATCACACGACAAGTAAACACCATCAGTCCAAAAAGGCAATGTAAATGCACCACAGAATGTATCTGTTATCAATGAGTGCACCAGATGCCTGTAATGAGGACTTGGCCTAGCTTAATGAGGTCATTACTGACTGGAGAACCATCTTGTCCTACCCACTGGCAGTGCATTCATTGATTTCAGTTTGAGATGAAAATGTTTGTCTTTTTAAAACCATGCTTTTGGCTGAATACGTCTAGATAATTATCATGGTATTCTAATAACCAGGAACACAGATGTTTGCTAGTAATGTTGGTTATTATTTTACCGCTGCAATTCTCTCATGAATCTCTCATAGGATTCCAAGCGCTTTGAAGGCATTGACACAGATTTCAAAGAGTTGGCTTATGATGCTCATAAAACGCCCAATGTTGTGGAGGCCACCAATAAACCTGGGCTTTATAACAGACTGGAGGATATTCAGAGCAGGTTCATCGCTTGTTTTATGTCTTCCTTTTTATCGTTTCTGTTTTTTCACAATTTCACAGCAGTGCAATATGGGAGTGAATGTAGTGTGGCCATTCATATCATGTATAACCCCCAGGCAGTATTTCAGTCATCTATAAAAGTACAAGCTACAAACACATCTTATCGGTATGGTGCTTCTTCCTACAGGCTGGCACTCTGTGAAAAGGCTCTGGCTGAATATCTTGATACCAAGCGACTGGCTTTCCCCAGGTTCTACTTCATCTCGTCTGCTGATCTGCTTGACATTCTGTCCAACGGCACAAACCCTCAGCAGGTAACACACACACATCCTGCTTTATATAAAGGCGTATCATGTTCACTGATTTCAGCATGGGGTATTTAAACTAGACTTTGCATGCAGCACTTGGCATCACACTCTAGATGGCAGTGTTGATCACTGCTCGTATCCTTGGTGGACTCGAAGACATATTCTGTACCATTGTGATATATGATGATGGAAATGTTGCTATGCAAATATCATGCTTTTTAGTTGAGCTTTTTGTTCTCCGCCCTCAGGTTCAAAGGCATCTGTCCAAGTTGTTTGATAACATGGCAAAGATGAAGTTTGAAAATGATGGAGAAGGCAACTCCAGTAAATCAGGGCTGGGCATGTACAGCAAGGAGGATGAGTACGTTCCTTTCAATGAGCCCTGCGACTGCACTGGCCAGGTATATTCAGCTAATGGAAAACATAATTTCCAATTATTTAAGGTGTTCTGTGCCCCAGGCGCAATGGCTGCTACTTCATATGAAATATTGTTGTGAAATTATGCTACATTTCTTCAAAAATTATGTTCCAGGAGAAACGTGCCTCATAGTATAGTACTCTCTACAGTCTCACACCAATATTAAAACAATCAGAATTTTAAATTGTGCCTGTCTGTTAATGTTTTCCTCATTTTCGATTGGACCACTGCAGCTCTAGGGCTCTTTGCAGCTACCACTGACGGTCCTGTCCTCGGCTGATGCAGACAGCTGTTCTCAGCTATTGTGACTTCAGTCGCTTGATAGTTCAGGACTCGAGTTTCCTACAGTCTACCTGAGCCTCCAGGAACGAACTGGACATTTTAACTTTAACCCACTTCCTGTTATACTGAACTTCCAGTCTCGCACAGTATGATGCAGATCAATCCCTGCTATCCGTTATCACCCAGATGAGGATGGGTTCCCTGTTGAGTTCGGTTCCTCTCATGGTTTCTTCCTATTACCTACTCTGGGAGTTTTTCCTTGCCACTGTCGCCGCCGTCCTCGGCTTGCTCATCAGGGACAGTCTTATCATTTTGATTCATACACATTCACATCTCATACAAACTTAAATAATTCTTTTGATTGTGTGAAGCTGCTTTGCGACAATGTCAATTGTTAAAAGCGCTATACAAATAAAATTGAATTGAATTGAACTGGTCTAAATCCATGGCAAAACTGGTTTGGTCTAAATCCATGGCAGTAGATAGATTGGTTCGAATGGGTGTGTGAATGTGTCAGAACAGACCCTGGATTGGATGCCAGTCTATCAATCACATGCCCATTGTCCATTGTTCCTTACAAGAGACAAGAGACCTCCTCCTGACTAGGGAATGCACTTAAGATAATACCTTATATTATAAGATATCACTTACTCATGGAGTTTGCATGTTGGTGGGTTTCCTCCGGGTACTCCGGTTTCCTCCCACAGTCCTAAGACATGCCGATTAGGTTAATTTGCATTCCGGAATTGCCTGTAGTGTGTGAAAGAGTGTGAGTGAGCTACTTGTGTGTGGTTACAGGGTGTAAGCCTCGTCTCATGCCCAAAGTCTCCTTGGATAGGCTCAAGGCCTCCTGCTACACTTTATGGGATAAGCGGTATACAAGATGTAGTGAGCGAGCGAGCGAGCATTTACTCACCATGACCCCCCTTGCACAAGTAATAAACTTATATCACTTTTGCTTTGCAGGTGGAATTATGGCTGAATCGAGTCCTGGATACGATGCGTGCTACTGTGCGCCATGAAATGACAGAGGCTGTTGTAGCTTATGAGGAGAAGCCGAGAGAACAGTGGCTGTTTGACTATCCTGCTCAAGTAAGCACAAGCACCCTTAAACAGATCCTTAACATTCACAAAACAGTTTTCACAAGAATATTCATGAAGAACAAGAAAACACATCGCAAGCTTATAGAAAATTAGATTAGAAGATCTTTATGTACAATGTCTGTGTTTATTAAAGCCGCTCAACATCCCAAAGCATTACACGTTCAGACCGATTAATTCCTGTGCTGAATTATTAACCTAAGCCTGCACTCTTTAAATGTTCTTATCTGTTTGGGTGTGCATCCTGTTAGGTCGCGCTCACCTGTACTCAGATCTGGTGGACCACAGACGTTGGCATGGCCTTCGCCAGGCTCGAGGAGGGCTATGAGAACGCTATGAAGGAATATTATAAGAAACAAGTGAGCCAGCTGAACACGCTCATCACCATGCTGATTGGGCAGCTCAGCCCCGGAGACAGACAGAAGGTCATGACCATCTGCACTATAGACGTCCATGCCAGAGATGTAGTGGCAAAGATCATCGCCCAGAAGGTACCGCCGTCAGCCTTAACGTCATCCGGTTACCATATATAGCGGGACGGCTGTAGTCTCTGCGGAATCATTGTGTATTCTGTCACAGTCAGCACATAGAGAGTGAAATTACAGAGCCAGCACTGCATTATCTTCTTCAGTAGGAGGACCTGGAATACATTTTCATTAAGAAATGTGCATACGATATTATTTGCTGTGTAATTATATTATTATTCCATATTATTATTTTAGTGAAAAGTCTCACTGTGCTCCCTTACGGTTTCTCATTTTTATGGATTTACTTCAGTAAGGACTGCTAAGTCAAATAGAAATCCTAATGCAAGCAAAGTGAAGAGAATGTCTTAGCCTCTGGATAATTTCTCTTCGCCGCTCAGGTGTTACATTGTCTCGTCTTTAATCCTCCATAATCGCCGTCCTTGCGTGGTGCGGAGTATTAGCCGAACACGGTCTGGCGGGCGCAAATTGGTTCTAACGCCAAAACTTCGAAATTCTTAGCAGATGTAGCCTTTCTCATGACTAGAAGAGACTTTCTACAACTTCTGTATGAAATCTGGTTCCTTCACTCCCAGGTGGAGAACTCGCAGGCGTTCGTATGGCTGTCCCAACTGCGCCACCGATGGGACGAGAAGGAGAGGCACTGCTTCGCCAACATCTGCGATGCCCAGTTTCTCTACTCCTATGAGTACCTGGGCAACACGCCACGTCTCGTCATCACGCCGCTCACAGACAGGTGAATCCAACAGAGCCTCTCTCCGGCGTGATGCGAATCTTTATGTGAAAGCCTAAAGTTTGCTGTCGATAACCGTGTGAAGTTCTTCCTAATCAGAGATGCACTTGAGTGGAGATAAAGTGCACTGCAGTAATCAATCTGGCTCCATAACATACACTAATTAAAAATATTAACCTTGAAAGCCCACTTTATTTGGTTAATGATCGTAAAGCAGATTGTGCAGTAGATACTATGAATTATTCAGGAACAGTAAAAGACTGTGATTGGGGTGTTGGTGGCTCAGTGGTAAATCTTCTCACCTGCCATGTGGTTCGATTTTCAGCCAACGCCAGCGAATGGCCCAAAGGATGCAGGACATTTCTAGTGCCGGATAAAAAAATAAAAAATAATAATAATAATCGGAGGGCTGTGTATGAAAGGGCATCTGGCGTAAAAGCTTTGCCAAGTTAAATGTGTAAATCAGATGGTGTGCTGTGTCGATCCCTTAACAAGAGCAGCCAAAAGAACAACAACAGTCAAATAATGTAATTATGAGTGTGAGGATTAGAAGTTTGGCCCTGTGGAAAAGTCTTGAGCCAGACCTTCTTGCATTTTTAATGCAGTCTTGAGGAATAAGCTTCCTGAAGGCCGTTTTTTGGCTCTCGTTTTTGGTACCTGACCAGTTTCAGAGGAGTGTTTTTGTTTGTTAAGCCCCACCGTGACCTATGAATCAATCAAGCATAAATAAACAACTTAAGGCATGAAGCAGAGAGAAACAGGTGCTGATGATCAGGCCGGTGATTAGTACACTGGTGATGCTGAATGATGAGTGACTTGAACAGACGAGAGGGGAAATGAGGTTGCTGCTGATATTGGTACATTAAAAAATTTTTTTTTTTAATTGTATCTTTAGACAATTTGCAGTCTGTCGCAGTCAAATATGTATTTTTTAAATTTAATCCACTTCATTTAAAATGAAGATAGGAGGGTTCTCATGACTTTTACACAATACTGTACAGTATGTAAGGCATTTAAATTTCATTTTACGAAAAAAAGTTTTCCAAAACTTGTCATAGTGTCATAGTGGTGTCATAGTTAGTCAGTGTAGAGTATGTCCTACTGTATGTGGGTTTCTTTCAGGTCCAGCAGTTTCCTCCCACATCTCAGAAACATGCCAGTATCTGGACTGACTAAGTTAATTCTGAGTTTGCATGGTGCCGTGTGATGGACTGGGGTATACTGTATTCCCATATCATGCTCGGTGTTCCTGTGATAGGCTCAGGATGCATCTTGATGCTTGTCAGGATAAAAATAAAAGAATGAATAATAATTTTAAAAAATGAGCCACTTGATATGCCGTTTAAATTTAACAACCCACAAAAGATGTAAAAAAACAAAACAACAAAAAAAAAAACTGCCATACACTTTCCTTTACTCTTGAAAATGCGTCATGTAAATTGGATATGCCCGAAAACTTAGATTACTTCCGATGTTAAACCAGTCTAATAAAACTAGACATTTGCATATGGCTTCAGTATAAGTTCTGATATTTTCTGATGTAATATCACTTTCCTGTTACAATATTTTCTCACAGCCACCCACAGCAAAACTTTCGCAGTGACAGTTTTCTCTCTTTTGACCGGCTTGCTCACTCAAATGCATTCCCTCGCAAAAGACTTCATACAAAAAAAAAAAGTATAATAAAATAATAATAATCCATTTTAAATTCAATTTCATTTCTATAGCATTTTTAACAATAGACATAGCCACAAATCTGCTTTACAGAAATCCCGATACAGATCTAGACCCATAATGAGCGAGCCAAAAGTGACAACGGCAAGGAAAATGTTCCTGAACTGACATGAGGAAGAAACCTCGAGAGGAACCAGATTCAAAAGGGAATCAGACCGTTGTGGGCGACACCAGATAGTGGGATTATAAATCATTACAGTATACAGTTGGAGAAGAGTGAAGGCTAACATAATAAGCACAATGAAAGGCTGTTGTGAACAATAAGAATCCTGGGAAAACCACAGTGTTTTTGATTATATCAAACAGTATCGACAGTAAAAATGATCATCTAAAGGAAGGGTGAGAGTTGGGCATGGAAGTGAGTCATAAAGAAGTGCAAATCATAAAGTTTATGCAAATGCAAAGTTTAGGGTGACTTTACAGTTTAGTCAAATGAGTCACCTAGTGTGAGTACAGCAAGCAGATGTGGACAGGAAGACAGGACTT
Source organism: Clarias platycephalus (assembly GCA_030068275.1). NCBI lineage: Eukaryota > Metazoa > Chordata > Actinopteri > Siluriformes > Clariidae > Clarias > Clarias platycephalus. Next base: position 8,789,149 of record JAQQZT010000006.1, read on the forward strand.
AAAACTTCCTTTTCAAGCTTGCTGATTTTAGTCTTCCAAACTCACTCACACACACGCGTGCACACACACGCACACACACACACACGCACACACACACACACACACACACAGCTCATCACAGTTGTAGCACAAGCTTCAGAGCCCAATAAAGAAAGAAAGTGTCCCATTAAACACTTTCCTGTTAAAAGCAGATAGCAAGTTGCTGAAGCTCTTCAGCAAGCTGTTTATACTAAAAATGTCCCAAAAGGATTCTGGGTGTCTTTGAAACGACAACAAAGCCGAAAAGCATGTCTTTGATGGAGAAATCAATGGCGCTGCGTCTTACCAAGCATATGGTGGTGGGGGTTTCATAGCTACTGAAATACTCCGTTGACCATGTCCGAGCTCTGGCTTTCATCCATGGTGAGATGAATGTGTGGAGGAATGCTGGCGGTGCAGATGGCTCCATTATGCATCGGGGGCTCTAAAGGTGTAAGATAGGTGATTGCTTCCTATAATCATAAACCATCATTAGGGAAAATGTTTCTGGGAACTAATGGGCAGCAGTTACAGGCCCTTACTGGTGACTAAACCAGGCTCTGTGTGAACTCATGTTTAGTTACAGAAGGCAAAGATATGCCAATTTTTCAATCATTCCCCAAATCATATGATTATCTGATTTTCATATTTGCCAAATTGATATTGTTTAGAGGCGGCACGGTGTCTTGGTGGTCAGCACTAAGCCACCATCGCCTTCCAGCTCCAGAGCCCGGGTTTGATTCCTGGCCATGTGTGTGTGTGCCCTGCGATGGATTGGCACCCCGTCCAGTGTGTACCTCGCCTCATGCCCTAAGTCTCCTGTGATAGGCTCCAGTGATGAGATATTGTGTGGATATGCTTGTGTGTGTGACCATCACAGATGCTACATCACCCTGACCCAGTCTCTCCACCTCACCATGAGCGGAGCCCCAGCAGGTCCGGCAGGCACGGGGAAAACCGAGACCACCAAGGACCTGGGACGAGCGCTCGGTATCATGGTGTACGTCTTCAACTGCTCTGAGCAGATGGACTACAAGGTGAACACACACTGTGTATATGCGATGCATATACAGTATATCCTAAGTCGTCTATTTCCTTCTTCTTCTGTCCCACAGATTGTTTTACATCTGCATTCACCTCAACACAACTCTTGGCATGTTGCTTTAATTAAGAGGAAATTAGGGTCACTGCAGGTTTGCTGATGCATGTGTGTTTTTTTCTTTTTTTCTTTTTGAACGCTGCTTATACCCTGCAGCACATGTCCTTCTCTCTCGCTTTCTCTCGTTCTCCGTTCCTCTTTTCTCGCTTGTCTATCATCTCCTGAGCTGTGTATTAAAGCAAGGCAAAGCTGTCCTCTGCCAACATGGAGGCCAGAAGATTAGTAAAGCTCTGATGCCTAGGCTTATTTACCTCCTAAGCCGTGTCACCTATCTTCTCAGTATTCTGGCCTTGTCGCTGCTTGTCGCCGTGTTCACTAGTCGGGAGAAAAAGCCATATAATATGACCGTCAATAGAGACACAGCACTAATCTCTTTATTCAGCTTGTACCTGCCGAGGCTGCCGCATCATTACTGGACGTGGTAGTGTGCTGCAGTATGACACAGGACAGAGTAAGAGAGAGAGAGAATATTTAATATAGAGAGGCTAATAAGAAAAACGCAGCAGGGGACGGGGCTTTAGTATGGCACCTACCTGCAGTCATTCAACACTCATTTGTGTCAGATTTCTTCCTCCCTTGATATTTAACTTTATTGTGTTCCCTGCTTGTAAAGTGGCTCTGCTGCTCTGCTTAGGGTTATTATGTGATGCTCTTTGAATACGAATTAAACATGGAGTTATTAACAAACACCAGGACAATGATGCTTATTGGCCGTGGAAGGAGTGCAAATTATGCAGCATTCTTATGACTCAGATGATAAAAAGGGAACGTCTGGACGTAGCTATGATTTGGCCGTCGCACCGCATCTGCTCCCCGTCATCTGTTCTGAAGTGATTCAGTTGAGACTCGAACCAGAACCTAACTTTCTCACCATGTCTCCTTGTCCTATCTTGTCTCCGTCATCCCACAGTCCTGTGGCAGCATCTACAAAGGCCTGGCGCAGACAGGTGCCTGGGGCTGCTTCGATGAGTTTAACAGGATCTCAGTGGAGGTGCTGTCTGTGGTCGCGGTGCAGGTGAGTTTAGCATCAGGTTAACCTCGGAATGGATTAGAATGTGTACAGTATGTATATGTGCGATGTTGGCATTCAGTTCTCCTGATTTACCACTGGAAAAAGTCTCTGACACAAAACAAGCATTTTCACCATTTCAGGTTGGAAAAGGAGAAGGCATATTGATATTACCAGCCGTGTAGTTGTAGCTGTTTGTTGGCGGCAGTAATGGCTCGACGGATTTTTGTAAAACATTCAAATCATTTTACAAATCTGTAGTTTGATGTCAACCTGGCTGACATTTTTCCATGGATAATCTGCTGCTTAAAGTGTATAAGCAATTCTGAGCACTAACTGGCATATTTAATCTTTTTTTTTATTATTATTATTATTATTATTATTATTATTATTACTTTTGTTGTTGTTATTATTGTTATTATTATTATTACTATTATTACTTTTGTTATTATTATTATTATTATTGTTGTTGTTATTATTATTATTATTATTATTATTATTATTATTATTATCATCATAAAGAAAGAGTGAAAGGCCATGTGAAGAGCATGTGAGATACAGTAGGAGTAGTGGAGAGGGCTTTCAGTATTAGATTATACTTTAAGAGTTTAAAATACCTGTGTAATCATTTAAAATGATCTATTTTTATCTCCTATTCATTTGGAAGAAAGCATCTGCTTTTTAAAAAATTATTTTTGTATAACAGTTTGTACTAACATACCCTGATTTTAAATCCCACATCTCCTGCACGAAAAGCATAAAAGGTTGGCAAGACGTATAATACAGGATAATCTGAGTAAATGTCACAGGATATTGTGGCAGTGTAAAATTATGTAGAGGTGATTTAACTGTTAAATAACACAAGCTGATGACAGAGTATTAGTATCAGGAAACTTATTCTTTCTTGCTTTTAGGCTCACAATCTCATCTCATTTTATCCAACATGTAACATAGTATTTAGTCCATTTTAGTATGGAAGTCATTTTTAGTCTTATAAGACTGTTTTACTGGTTACACATTTATCCCAGTAACATTTAGGAAGTTACTAGCGTCGTTGATGTTGACGGGTAAAGAGTTTTTAGAAAGAGCTAAAATTAAAATAAGAGTTAAAATAAGTTGATCAGGTTTAATGTAATCAACGATATTATTATTGCAGGTTAAAGCACACGTACATTAGATTATTACATCTGTCACTTTTACATACCTTTTTGATTTTAGCGCATAACAGTGTGCTCTCAGTTCGGGTATTTTACACGCCCTCACCTCTGACTGATGCGGATATGTTTGCTCAAACGACCCGTGTTTTAACTCATAGTGGCGTTCCAGATGACTGCTTTTTATTGGTGCCATGCTTTGGAACATATGAGACAAACTGGTTTCAGACTTCGCGCGGGAATAATAAGCATGATCTGTCCATATGTGACGCATTGATCTGTAGCTACATGACACATCACGTGACGCGTATAGCTACGCCCATTTCGAGGGAAAAAGGCTATATACGTGACACATTTATCTGATCATATGTGACACATTACGTGACGCGTACAACCACGTCCCACTCGAGGGAAAAAGGTTATATACCTGGCGCATTGATCTGTCCATGCGTCACACATAAAGGGACGTATATAGCCTCGCCCATCTCGAAGGAAAAACGCTGTATTTTGTACGTAACGCATTGACCTGTCCAAATGTGACGCATTAAGTGGCACATATAACCACGCCCACCTCGATGGAAAAACACTGTATTCTTCCAAAAGAGCACTGTGCTGTGATGTAATCCGCCACAAAACTGCTTTTAACGTCCCTTCTACACAACATTTTGATTTCATTTATGGTGCAGATTTTAATTTCAGGCAAATACCGAAGGACTCGCACAGTTTCGTTCAATTCGGCCCCGCCAGTTTTGTGTGATGCTGTGACAAAATTGGCTGGACAGACAGACAGACAGACAGACAGACAGACAGACAGACAGAAAAGATTTTCTGAGACTGGTTTCGACATTGGTCTTCCAATGTATGAAACCTAAAGATATTGAAAGAGCGAGTTCTGATCAATGTACAGACATAACCTTTGTTTACTTTATATAGATTGCAGACTTTACAATAGATGTCTTATGTTATATGAACACTTGCCTGATAAGGGTTGTTTATGGCTCAGCATAATGGCCAATCAGTCAAACCATTCAGCGTAATGCTATGCTCGATGAGTGCTGCTAGTGGCCAGGGACTGTGGAAAATGTTTCCAAAAAACTTGGTTGGAAATCCATCTCTGTGCCTTACAGCCACGGTCCTTGAAAAAAATTGACACAGCACTTGTCACACTCAGTGACTGCGAAGCTCCGAAACCGCTATGCTGCAGGAAAACTAATAAAGTACTAGCTGTTCACGTTTCACCTTCTTTTAATTAGCAGCTACAAAAGCCATTTTGCGTTACATTTGCTTTTAGAGTGTGCCTGTCAGGCTTTTATGTGGCACATTCTTAAGAAATTATACAACAAGGTAAATCTTAATTACACAGATACAAATACCTGCCTGAAGACATAATCTACTTCTAATGATGGATCATTTTTACACCTGTGAATGTATGATGGCGGATTTTTTTTTCCTTCCAAGAACTGTGCCGCGTTTAAGCAAAACATATTTAATGGCACATTTCAGGGGCTAGTGACTCCGAGACAGCCGAGAACGAAAGCGAAGGTGGACTCACTTTAAGCGTCACTGCCACTGTCTGAATCCTGAAAATGCCAGAGAAATGAATGGGGTTATGGGTTTTTTTTCGGAGCTGTGATGAATAATGAATCAACATTCATTTTTTTTTAGTAGCGTGCTTAAAAAGAATAATCTCACCAAGTTTGGGAACATCGGAGTGGCTCTGCCGGGGCGTTATTGTGCCCCCTCTTCCTGCATTTGCAACACAAAGTGGCTGTTTGGTGGAGGAGGAATGTTCGATAATCCATTCTATTTAAGTCGCAACTGCAGACAGGATGAGAGAATACACAGCGTTTAAGTTTTGTATGTGAGAACTGTTGCTTGGGCATTTAAAAAAACAACAACAACAAAAAACAGAAGGAGGCCAGAAGACATATCAGTATTGAGACAAATTAGACCAGCTTAGCATTTCACTATGGGATGCACAGCACTAGTGGGAAATGGGCTCCTTAATATTTTACACAGTTTATTTTCCTCCTAAAAGCTACTCTCGAATAGATTTAACGGATTTGTCTCCATTTTCCGTAAAAAAAAAAAAAAAAAAGTAAATTCAATTTTCTTTGCAGCAAAGCTTACTTCGATTTGATACATCATTCAGCTGAAATGCTCACCTCAATGTAAACGTACGGATTTGGAATTCACTCAAGAACCAATCCTATAATAGGATACATGACACTCGCATTATAATGGTCTAATGCCGTGGTTTATCTGCCTCTGAAATGCATCATTGAGTGCTGCGAGGGCGTTTAGTCTGAATAATTTGCATTTAGCAAACACCCGACTGCTTCGAGGATTCTGCCGCGCAGGTGGAATACATTATGTGATGCGATTTTCTGATGTGGGGTGCAATCGGTGCCATCCCCGGTGAATATTTATCTGATGTACAGCTGAATTTGCCATGGCTCGGCAATCAAGCAGGCATGAAGAGATCTACAGTAGGATGAAGAAGCATATGGCTGTGTGATGTCTGCCTTGAATGTCTGCCACAATGTCTTGAGTTACTGTACACTCAGGGTGATACGCTGTGATGGTTTTTTATTTATTTTTTTGCTAATGAAAAGCATTCCAAGCTCTGTGCTTATTTAACCTTTACTTCTTAACTTAAAGTGGCTTGGCACATGAACAGAGTAAATGCATCCAGCTTATTGAAATCAGCTCTGTCTATTGTGAGCATTACAATTACGTCAAATACTGTTACTGAGAAGTTAAGCCAAATCATCTTAGGATTTCTTTGGGGGGGGGGACTAAAACAAACAGAAATACACCGGAATAGGAGCTATAGAGCAGTAGAATGATCATACATATCATCAGGTGTTTATGGTGTTATCAGGTGAAAAGTATCCAGGATGCCATTCGGGACAAGAAAAAACGGTTTAACTTTATGGGTGAAGAAGTGAACCTGGTGCCATCTGTGGGCATCTTTATCACGATGAATCCAGGCTACGCCGGCAGGACGGAGCTGCCTGAGAATCTGAAAGCTCTCTTTCGGTAAGTGTGGGATGTAAATAATGGAAGGGTAAGCAAATTGCTGTGATATAAGAAGAAAAATGCAGCCCTTGAGCCCGTGCTTTTATTGGAATAAAAATTGTGTGTTTTATTCCTTATTTTATGACCACATGCTGTTGCTGTGTGTTTTCTCTATAAACCAACGCCAGATCTAGTTAATTGTCTATTAGAGCGTTCTTTCTCATTTTATTTGTGTGAGTATTTTCATGGCTCCTCTACAGGCCCTGTGCTATGGTGGTGCCGGACTTCGAGCTCATCTGTGAGATCATGTTGGTAGCTGAAGGATTTATTGAGGCGAGACTGCTAGCGAGGAAGTTCATCACTCTGTACCAGCTCTGCAAGGAACTTCTGTCTAAACAGGTAAAGCACATTTTGGCATTGACACATTGGTGACATTTAAGAATCTATGTTAGAACTCAAACTTTTTGTTTCACACTTAACAACTCTAGTTGTTAAGTGTGAAAATGTTGTGTCTGGATGTTCTCTCTGATTTATTCATTTATAACAGGGAAATAAATGAAATCAGTTTCCTGAGTCTAATATTTCAATGTACTGTATGCATTATTTACATGTTGTATAGAAACAAAAAGGTTCAGAGGACATACAGTCTTATGCAAAAGTTTAGGCACCCCTTGATGAATGCACAAGATTTTCAGCAAACATTGATGCATAGTTACTTCTTATTCCATAAATTAAACAAACATTATTATGGCACTGTGCAAAAGTTTGGGCACCCTACATAATCAGTACTTAATAACACCTCCTCTGGCAGATATCACAGCTTGCAAACGCTTTTACATCCAGCTAAAAGTCTTTTAATTCTTGCACTTGGGATTTTCTCCCATTCTTCCTTACGAAAGGCTTCTAGTTCTGTAATATTCTTTGGTCGTCTTGCATGCACAGCTCTTTTAAGATCTACCCACAAATTTTCAA
>JAQQZT010000006.1:8797901-8813462 GCA_030068275.1 Clarias platycephalus
GTTGCCATGCATCAGATCTAACGAGCTGATTAAGGTCTGAAACCTTGTAAAAAGAATCTGAGACTCTGGAACTCTTAGAGTGCCCAAACTTTTGCACAGTGTTTTTATTTTTTATTTTTGTTTAATTCATGGCATAAGAAGTAACTATGCTGCTATGTTTGCTGAAAATATTGTGCATTTTTTCCATTTCCAAGAGAGACTGTGTTAACATCTTTTCAATTAAAAAAATCATTAAAATCTGTTATTTATCAAGGGGTGCCCAAACTTTTGTAAAGACTGTACGTTGGTACATTGGTATACAAATTTAATCCATTCTGGAGGCGGTTTCTTAAGGCAAATTTTAGTTCTGCGGAATGCATTTTTCGTAATTTTACATAATTAATGTAAATGCAGATAATCTGTTCCAGCTACCCAAAAATATTACCAATATTACCTCCACTATAGTCATATTTTTGCATATAATAAAAATCAAAACATTTAGGAAAGACATTTAGTAAAATATGAAATAAATAGACATTAAATCTCACTTAACTTTATGATTCCTACTGGCACCAGATGCTTTAAAAACGCAAATAAAAGTGGCCTTTTGTTTCTGGCTACCGTCCTTGCTTCTTGCACAAAATGCAAAAAAAAAGCCACAAAAAATATGTTAACTTGCTTCGCTTGGTTTTCCACTGAAGCGACCAAGTTTTGAATGGCTCCCGAAAGTGCACTGAACTTATTACGCATTAAGCTGGACGTATGCACACCGTAGGCAGGATCTGGCGCTCAGTACAGTCGCTCGGATGCCTAAAATGCTTCATATGCTGAGGCAAATTTCTTGCAAGATTTCAGTTCTTAAGGTGGAAATTTGTGAATCGGGGTTGAGTTCACATGTCGAGGTACCACTGTAAAAGGGATCCAGGGAGCCATAGGAAGTCTTCCTATATTAGGAATGAGGAAGTGCAACGATGGAGTTGGTTTATAGATAGATGACGTAGAACAAAGAGAGATGTAAGAGATAAATTCATGGGAAAGTTGAATGCTAGTGTTACCCAAACATACAGTATCTCTATTTATTATATCGATATTTTAGCCATGATTCTGATGGACAATTTCTGCATGCGATGCCAAATAGCTCATATGAAGTCAGCCCGTGGCATTTTTTTCAAACATCTGCGCTCAGTGCATCATACCAAACACGGAGTAAAGCACTGTTGCCCTCATAGGCATACATGACCTCCAGATGCCCAAGGTTTTCCAGTGACACAATGATATGCTACAGTATGACAGTATGCTATCCATCCCACACAGTGAGCACGGTGCATTTTACTTCTTTGGCTCGTAGCCACAGATGGCTGTAGCAGTGACAGGATCTGACCTAAGAAATATGGGACAATTTCCAGAGGGAATACTTTAGAGGTTGTGTGTTATCATGTTACTCAGCATTGCTAAAAATTGATCTCAGAAACGTCTCAGTTTCTCCCGGGTGCTCAAGAAAAGTGCGAAATAAGCAGAATTACGTTATACTGTATTGGATTCGAATGAAAGTCAATAAAACATTCTCCCATCTTAACACCTTTCCTTTTAGAGTTTAACAGTTGTCATTTTGAATTTGCATATTTTAAAGTTTTATTGACAAAAATGAATAACTGCCTATAGGCTGCTATTATTAGTAAGTCACTGGGTTTTGTTTATTCTTATGCAAGAAAGTTTTATTTTGATCTTTTTGTTTTTTCTTTTATATTATCGTTGTTTCTTTTTTTAAATATATATATATCGGGGCTATTGCTTATATGATAAAAAATTAATTTAAGGCAGTTACAGCCAGCATTGGCATCCCATGTGGCAACCTTTAAGTTTAAAGTTTAACTGTTAAAATATATATATATATTTATTTTATTATTTTATTTTTTTTCCAGAAAGCACTGTTCCGTCTAATTTCATTTTAAGCCACTCTCCATTTTCTCTAAAGGCCAGATTTTGACAGCTGCAGCAAGACCATTTGACTTTTATGGCAGTTATATTCTACTGCGTTTGACTTCAGTATTTTAACACACTCAAATATTTTCCAGGGAATAAGGTCACCACTACTATATAGTATTATAAATAGTTTTAATGATACTGTATAGGATATAGGAATAACTATGTAAGATTTAAAAAAAAAAAATTCTTCATTAAAAAAAAAAAAAAATCATTATGGTTCATTATGGCTGGTGTTTTGCCTCAATTCGGTCTTAGAGCTGAATGACTGTATATGTTGTAAAGGATCTGTCACTTTAACTGCAGGTCTTTAGATGGTCAAGAAAACATCTTTACATTTATACAAACAGTGGTGGTCAAAAATATTAAGACACCATATGAAATGTGTTATAGTTTTTCCTGTGCACAAAATAGGTGATTTCACTAGAGTTGTGCTGATTAACTGAAAAACTAGTGAAAAATTCAGCTTCTGGAGTCATGTCATGGCCTGCGTCATCTCCAGACCTAAATCCAAAAAACTGTTGGACAAGTTTGGTGAAGAAGGCAGAAGCAGTCAAAAACATCCATGGATTGAGAAAGTGACCCCAAAGTACTACAGCCAGATCCAGCAGGTTGTGCTAAATCTAAATATTAGATTGTTGTATTGCACTTTCATTGCATAAAATGACAAATTATTCTTATTACCTTGATTGTCATCATTTAAACACTAAATTTAACTTTCGTCTCAATACTCTTGGCCCCCACTGCATTTACGTATACTGTACCTACAGTAGGATAATGGGATATTACCTCTTTTTTGAGCATAGTTTTCATCAAATCTTTGGGATTGTTTTAGCATTTAAAGTTTAATTTAAAAAACATTATACATAAATATTTAGATGACATAAAAACATAAACAGAAAAATGTCCCGTATGCAAACCCTGAGTATTGATGCAAAAACGTTTGGTGCGTATCAATGTATCACATGCTGTGTAGACAGATTTTGTTTCCTGTATCTCAGGACCACTATGACTGGGGACTGCGAGCCATCAAGTCTGTCCTGGTGGTGGCTGGCTCCCTGAAGAGAGGCGATCCAGAGAGACCTGAGGATCAAGTACTCATGAGGGCTCTGAGAGACTTTAATGTGCCCAAGATAGTAACGGATGACATGCCTGTCTTCATGGGTCTTATCGGAGACCTGTTCCCTGCTCTAGATGTCCCTCGTAAAAGGGACCTGGATTTTGAGAAGTTTGTCAAAGAGTCTGTGCTGGATCTCAAACTGCAGGCTGAGGATAACTTTGTGCTTAAGGTGAGGGAACCTGTGCGATTTAGATTAGCATTTGGCTGAACATACAGATTGTAGTGATAATGTCATTGTCAGATTGTCAATCTTGAGTGCAGGTTTCTTGACTTTCATATGTTTTCCCTGTGGCTTTTATCCACGTTCTCCATTTTCCTCCCACTTTCCAAAAATCATGCTTCTGCATTGCCTATACTAGATTTTCCAACACGGCAAAATTACCGAACTGCATCACACACAAACTATAAATACACTTTATTGTTTATCACACACAGCTGTAGCCCCACAAACACATTACCCATGACTCCTGTCACAAAGTGCTTGACCATACTCATACTGCCACAAGCTGTTACTGAATATGAATAAGAGAATGGCTTCAGACTGGCTGCTGAAAGCACAAGTATCACTGAACTTTATTATTCTCAAGCTGTTTCAGACATAAATTTTGTTCAGAGGAACATCACAAGGACAGATGACAAAACCATTCTCTCTCTCCCTTTCTCTCTCCATTACCTACTGTCAATCTCTCAGCAAGGTCATATATGGATGTTCAAGTGCACCATTTAAAGGGAAGCTATTATTTAAAATGTCTTTTTTTAAAATCAATTTTTAGACACTTAGATACAGTAGGTCTCAAATAGGGAGGAAAATCACCTGGGATCTTCCGATACAGTATTATCACGATACATAGGTGTTGATTCGATTTTAATTGCGATTCTGTAATGATCACAAGTTTATAATTAAAATACAATTCTAAAACAAACTCAGCAAATTCATTAAGTTGCTCCTATAACACAAGATAGTGTGATGTGGGAATAGTTTAGAACACACCACCTGCAGGATTATTGAGGAACAGCAACATTTTACCACTGATTCAATTTCCCCCCGTATCTAGTCTCCATTGTTCATGTACAAACAAGCAAACCTGAAAACAATCAAGCAAAAATCTATTTTTGTATTGCTCATGGTTTAAACAAGCCAATTCGATTACCTTCTTATTGTAACCTCATGTAAGACGAGCTTCGCTAGCCAGCATGGGTCGGCAGTAGCTCATTTACATAAACACTAAAATGGTGCGTTCGGAAGAGGAGTGAAACAAAGAGACCTTAAAGTATGAACAAATGCCTTATCTGAGAGCTATTTTACCTAGAGCATTAACAGACACTTTGGTGGACCTTTGAGACCTTTGTTAACTTGTTAAAGGAATGGTAAAATATGAGACTTCAAAGTCTGACAAATGCTTTATCCAATAGACAGACATTATATTTCAGTAATCCAAATAAATGCTTTGTGGTGCTGTTGCTGACTCCTCCAGCTTGTTCAGGCAGCATAATAAGCTTCTAAATGCAACCATTACTCCTCAAAGAGCTGTCATTTCATATCAGTCCATAGCTGAAAGGTGTTAAAGAGCATATCTCTCTAGTGGGAGGTTCAGAAAAGCTCAAAATGTCAAGGTGTCATCAGCAGAAAGATAGGAGATAGGCCTGATGCTGCTATAATTTTTTTTTCTCTTTTTTTTTTTTTTTTTTACATCGCCTTCTGTTAAGACCCATAAACCTGCTGGTGTGTTTGTGCCAAATAGACATTAGCGTCAAAGGAGTCTGAAACTGGATATATTGGACAAATATAAGGAAACAGAAATTACAGTGTAATAGTGCCTCAGGTGCTGGGACTGAGTTCTAATTTCCAGCATTAGGGTGAGTCTCGGATATCAGCGCCGCTGCTCTCGCCAGAGCCAGGGGAAATAAGTGCAATCTCGAACAGGTCAAAGAGCCACCCAAACAGGATAACAGCACTCCATCAGTGGAGGCTGAGCTCTGAGTGAGGTGTTTAACCCCTGCCACGGTGCAGACGAAGATGCTCGGGTATCTGACTTTAGCTCAGTTGTGCCCTGGTCATTGTGGCCACTCTTGCTCTATCATTTGCACAAGAATCGGAGAAAAGAGAGGGTGGGTGCGTAGAGTTAAAATTTTCCCCGACTCTTAGGCACTGTCCCTGACCAACCAGCCCGGAGACATTGCTTCAAAGATGCAATCATTCATTCCTTTGAACTGCTGAAACAGCTCTGAGGAGCCCAACAGGGAACAAAGTCAATGCCATTGATTGAACATGCCGTCTTTCAATCACATTCCCTCTGTCTCTCTATTATCTCTATCTGGTTTCTCAGTCTTTCTCTCTGTAGTTTTCATCTCTTCCTCACTGTCTGTCTCTTTTCCATGCATCTCACACCCTGTCTCCCACTCACTCCTCTCTGAGGACTTTTCTTATTTAATGCTTCTTGTTCTTATCACACTCCAGAAATGTCCCAATCGTTCAGCGTTCAGCCAGATGGGTCTAGCTGAGCAGCCTGATCTTCATCAGAGATGTCTCTTGTGAGAGACAAGCCCTGCCAGCATAATCCTACACCAGCTGATCCTGATTGTCAGCGCCTGCGTGCTTCCATTCCAGCTTGTTGTCAGATTTAGGAATGAAGCTTTGTAAAGCTGCCTGTGCTACACTTTAAAAAAATGAAACTTGTGCTTTGCAGGTGGTTCAGCTAGAGGAGCTCTTAGCCGTTCGACACTCTGTGTTTGTGGTCGGCAACGCCGGCACGGGCAAATCACAGGTTCTCAAGTCTCTCCACAAGACTTACCAGAACATGAAGTGCCGGCCTGTATGGGCTGACCTTAACCCCAAAGCTGTCACAAACGATGAGCTTTTCGGCATCATAAACCCATCAACGAGAGAGTGGAAAGATGGTGAGGGCTGCTCCTGCGTTTCCTGCCTCCCATAGAAAAAGATTTTCTGCCTATTTGCCAGTTGTTTTGTAACATGACACTGATAACAGCTTTTCATTTCAGGGCTGTTTTCTAATATCATGCGCGAGTTGGCCAACATCAGCCACTCCGGGCCTAAGTGGATTGTGCTGGACGGTGATATTGATCCGATGTGGATTGAGTCTTTGAACACAGTAATGGACGATAATAAGGTACAACTCCGAGCTTTCATGTTTCAGCTCAGCGAATGTTATTTTGGCCGCATGGCTTGCATCTTTGTCCCTATGTAATCATTTAAATGTGTATAATTAATCAGATAGTTAGAATAACAAATCATGTTGCACAATGTTTGAGTGCATGTGTGTATGTGGAACACTGTAGGTGCTGACTCTGGCCAGTAACGAGCGGATTCCTCTGAACCCCACCATGAGGCTTGTCTTCGAAATCAGCCATCTCCGCACTGCGACCCCTGCTACAGTTTCCAGAGCCGGTCCGAGAGCCTTCCATTACACTTAGATTTCGAGAATAATTATAAGTTTTATAGACATTGTAGAACCTAATGCTTAATAGAAATGGATTATTTACATTTAGGCATTTGGCAGATGCTCTTATCCAGAGCGACTTACATTTTAACTCATTTTACATCTGAGCAGTTAAGGGTTAAAGGCCTCGCTTAAGGGCCCACGAGTGGTAACTTGGCAGTCTTGGCAGATTTGAACATGGGACCTTTCGAACCGTAGTCCAATGCTTTAACCACTGAGCTACCCCTGATCATGGGAATATGTGCTCTTTATGTTGTTAATTTTCGGTTGTTCTTGAACATCTGAGCATTAGTTGTTTTTTTTTTTTCATGCAGGTATATTATACATCAACTCGGCAGATTTAGGATGGAATCCGCCAGTCACCAGTTGGATTGACAGGAGAGAGATTCAGTCTGAGAAAGCCAATCTGACCATTTTGTTTGACAAGTACCTTCCACCATGCCTCGATGCGCTCAGATCAAGGTAATGCAAAAGGATTGCTCTGTCAGATTGTGTACTGTCAGATTGTGTACTGTCAGACTGTGTACCGTCATATGGCATTTCATTTTGGCTTTTACTGATATCACGCTAGGGATAGGTCTGTATATAGGATTGTGTCAGCTGTTAAAATTCAAAAGATTTATGCGTAAATAGTTATGTTTATTCATGAATTTACAAAAAATAAAAATTCTTTAATTAAGTCAGTATAGTGGTGTAGTAGTTAGCACTGTGGCCTCCAGGGTCAAGGATTCGATTGCCGCCTTCTGGTCTGTGTGCTTGGAGATTGCATGTTCTCCCCGTGCTTGATGGGCTTCCTCCAGGTACTCCGGTTTCCTCCCACAGTCCAATGACATGCAGATCAGTCTAACTGGTATTACCACATTGCCTGTAGTGAGTAAGAGTGTGTGTGTGCTTGTGCCCTGTGTTGTACACTGTCCAGGCTGTACCCAGGGTGTACCCCAGCCTAGTGCCCCGAGTCCTCTGAGATAGGCTCCAGTTCCCTGGGGACCCTGTACAATATAAGTGGTTTAAAGAAAGAGTGAGAGTTTTGTATTAGAGGTTTTTTTATTCATGCCTGAAAGATTGCCAACTTTCTTGTTAGGGAAGAAGTTTTTAATAGCATCCAGACTATAAGTGCTTGTCTTTCCTCAGGAAAAAGAGAAAAATAACAGCGGATGTGCGAAAAATGTGGAAAATGTGTCAATTGTGATACAACAAAGCAAAAGACAATAAAGATACAGTTATGACAAAAGTTATTATAGAGTATACACATAAGGACTTGGCAAAGCTTGAAATATCTAAATAGTATGTATAGAACATACTAGGGACCTTGGAGGTTTAAGGCGACAGTGCTAACCACTAACCCAACATGCCACCATACAGTATACACACAATTATTAGTAGAGTAACTCTTCCTCTATACACAAGTCTGTGGTTTGTCTTTAATACTGGTTTCCCCTTTAAACTACTTCATCGTTCTGTGCACATTGCTCTTGTCATCTCCGTGAACATTCTGTCATGCAGTGAGAGACCATCAACTGTTAGACAAAGGATTCGAGAGCTGAACTCAACGATGGCGCAGACGCATCACTTGTGATGTAGACTACGTTGATACGTACTCTATACTTTCTACAGAGAAAGAGTTACTCTACCTACTGTACTGTACATATGCAATCTGGCCCACGTATGACAGTTTAAAAGAAGATTGTTCCTACGTTTGCATTACTTTTGGTACAGCCATCATATTATATAAATAATATATATTTGAGCTAATATCTTAGATTGTGCAGTCAGATGAATTATTATGGCTTTGAGATGCAAAACGAACGATTTGCTTTCGACATACTGTACATTATGTCCCATAATCAATTTTCAGCTTTGTATTCATGAATGAATTAACTCTTGCCATGTTTTGGTGCTATATTGCAAAGTAAATATGCCTACCGGTAAACGAATAAGCTGACTGGGCATTCTGTATCTAGTTTTATTAACATAATGAATTTAAAACAAGGTTCTTGAGAGAAGTTCTGTCTCTTATGGATTTCTTTTTTTACTCATGTGTGAACTAGTAATAATCTAATAATAAAAATTCTTTTATGACCTCTTCAAAGCTTTGATAGTTAGTTATTACACACACATACTCATACTGTAAGATCATATTTATGTTTCATACTGCTCTCAAATGGAATTTTATATTTTAACATAAATTGGAATAGTATTATGTTACAATTGGTCATAACGGAGCTGAGCTCCTGTAATAAATCCATTCACTGAGACCATATTCACGGTGGGCCACATTGTCTCAGCTGTCAGTGCTTTTCTTCCAGATTTAAAAAAATCATCCCCACCCCGGAGCAAAGTATGATCCAGATGCTTTGCCACCTCTTAGAATGTCTGTTGACCCCGGAGCACACTCCTCCAGATTGCCACAAAGAACTCTACGAGCTCTACTTTGTTTTCGCTGCCATCTGGGCCTTTGGTGGAGCTCTATTTCAAGATCAGGTACATAACTTGCTCAAAAACGAAAGAAAAAAAAAAAACCCCAAAAAAACTGAAGCACTATTGAAGACAATGCCACAGATGGTATTTAATTTAGCTAATTTGTTTATTTTTCCATGCTGGCTGTTAGACTATGATGAATACCGTGCACGTGTTTTTGTGGATTATTAAGCGTTTATCATTCAGTCGAATAAAATTAAGGGCAGCCTTGAGATTTGTACGTGTCTTCACAGCTGGTTGATTACAGAGTGGAGTTCAGTAAGTGGTGGGTCACTGAGTTCAAAACCATCAAGTTCCCCTCTCAAGGCACTGTGTTTGACTACTACATCGATCCAGAGACGAAGAAGTTCGAACCCTGGTCTAAGATGGTGCCTAAGTTTGAAATGGATCCAGACATACCTCTACAGGTGGGTAGAAGTGTACCCAAGGGTGAGTCAGAAATGATCCGCACTCTCCGCTTAGATTAAAACTTCTGTTGGACACACTTTCTCTTTCTGTTCATGACTACTGTCTCCCCAGTCAGTGCTGTGCAGGTTTGAACGTGTTACATCAGTCCAAAAATGGATGCCTCACTTGTGATTTGCATGAGAGAAGAACAGCATTTTTTGTGGTCTGAGGGTGTACCTGGTGCCAAGACAATTCACAGAAGAGCATAAACAGAAGCATTTTGATGTCTGCAAACAAAATCTGGACTGATAGTTTAAGGAAGGAGAAAGTTTCTTAAAGAGAATCATTACTGGTGACAAGACATGGATTCATCACTACGAGCCTGAGAATAAACAGCTTTGTCCATACTGTCTCAGGCTTTGTCCCTCCTGTCCGATGTACTGCCTATACTGTTGCAGGCTCTGTTCAATTGTGTTCCAGGCCCTGTCCATATTGTCTCAGTCCCTGTCCATACTGTCCCAGGGTCAGTCCATACTGTCTCAGGCTCTGTCTGTTGTGTCCCAGTCCCTGTCCATATTGTCCCAGGCTCTGCCTATACTATCTCAGACTCTTTTCATCCAGTCCCAGGCCCTGTCCATACTGGTTCAGACCCTGTCCATATAGTCCCTGACCCTAACCATATTGTCCCAGGCCAAGCTCTTACTGACTCAGGCACTGGCTATACTATCTCAGAGTATGGAATGGAAACATCTTCAATCACAGAACAAGAAAATCTTGCCCTACGAGGACGAAGATTCACTTCTGCTGAAGAAGTGAAGACAGCGGTGCATTTGTGACTCCCAGCTCAGCATATATTATTTTCAAACAGGCTTTTGTATTCCCTTATTAAAAAATAGTTTATTTGTCTTTTGTAAAAGTTAATTACAGTATATAAAATTCTACAACTAGAGACTGGATCATATAAGATACATTTTTTAAAATAAATAACTATATTTTATGCAGTAATCTGTTAAGCATGTGCTAGTTTATGATATAGTTTAGTATGCCGTATGTTTTTAATGGCCTTTCTGCTCCATAGGCATGTCTGGTTCACACCACAGAGACCATTCGTGTGAGCTACTTTATGGATCGTCTTTTGGAAAGAAGGCGGCCTGTGATGCTTGTAGGAAATGCTGGCACCGGCAAATCTGTTCTTGTGGGTGGCAAACTTGGCTTCTTAGACCCTGAAAAATACACCATCAAAAATGTCCCTTTCAACTACTACACCACATCAGCCATGCTGCAAGGTACGAGTATGAAACAGAAGAGTGTGTTTATTTCATAGGGATTGCATAAATCTCTATAACGACAACAACAAAGTGGTTTTAGCTCGAGCTCGATGGTAGGTGGGACGCTTTAAACCGTGACACGAGCGGCGATTTCCCCGAGCGTCATCTGCTTTTTTGTGC
The DNA here is from genome assembly GCA_030068275.1 of Clarias platycephalus. NCBI lineage: Eukaryota > Metazoa > Chordata > Actinopteri > Siluriformes > Clariidae > Clarias > Clarias platycephalus. The sequence goes on from JAQQZT010000006.1 coordinate 8,808,755, forward strand.
TCTTGTCATCCCCTGCCTCGTCAATCTGCTGTGCGGTGTGTGCAATCATGTGTCCCTGCTGCTTCCTCAGCGCATCTCGTCCACGCCAGAGATCCCAAAGAACGTTTATCTCTTGATAATGAAAATAACAGAGCATTCTAAGAAAAAAAAAAAAAGGCATGCACTTCAGAAATGAAGTGCAGTGCTGAGTCTGATATGATTTGCTGGGGTAATTGTTTGATATTAATATTTTGCTGCTGAAATCTCATCCTCACAAGATTGCAGCAGACGGACGGTTCATTAGCTGTGTTTGTCTTCTTTGCATATGCAATAACGCAAACAGATTTGACATAGAAAAAAAAAAAAAACAAGGCTAGATTAATTGTTCGCTTTCAATGTGCTTGTACTAGCCGTCTTGGAGAAACCTTTAGAGAAGAAAGCAGGAAGGAACTACGGCCCACCAGGAAGCAAGAGGCTCATCTATTTTATCGACGACTTGAACATGCCAGAGGTGGATGCCTACGGCACGGTGCAACCTCACACACTAATCCGCCAACACATGGACTACAATCATTGGTAATCCAAACTTTTCCACTTTGCTTATTTAGCTTTATTAATATTAACAGGCAGCAGGTCTGGATTGCCTGCTCTAAGCTCGGCTTCTGAATTATTAACCAATGTGTTGGAGCCAAGTTATAGACGCTCAAATAAACAAATTTATGAGTCAGAGCTGCTAAGAATATCTTTGCCCCCGAGCCTTGCCTACGTGGGTGCGGATGTCAATTAGCGGGTAATTGCTATGATGTACGCAATCAGGGAGTTATTCTGGCGGAGATGGTTACACTATGTGGTATTTGCTAAGTAAATTGTAAATTGTATGCATTGAGCAAATGGTGACAATTATGGCAGGTTTTATTTGCAGAGAAGAGTAAAAGGAGTGCAAACTCTGTGTGTCTGGGGTTTGTTAGATTTAAAATGGAGAAAAATAGCTGAGGTCAGTAAATCTGTCAGTGGATTTGGGCAAATCCATGCTGTGCATGCTGAGAGAGTGAATGAGATTGTGTGTGTGTGTGTGTGTGTGTCATGTTTCCACAGGTACGATAGAAGCAAACTGCAGTTAAAGGAAATTCACAACGTGCAGTACGTGTCCTGCATGAACCCTACAGCGGGAAGCTTCACTATTAATCCACGTCTTCAGGTTGCAAGTTCTTACACACTCATGCACTCTTATGCACACACATACACAAATCATTTTACTGTAGTTATTTCTACTGTATGCGGTATCCTACTGTATTTAAGTATTGCTCCTTGTATTCAATTAGTTATGTAATTTTCTCGATCACTAAAGAAATGTAAGTACTACTTTTGGATCACGTCCCAGTAGTGTTGCTTAAAATTGCTTTTGTGGCATTTGATATTATTTAATGAAAAGAAATGCTTTAGTAATATCATTAGTGCGATAACATTATCAGGTTACATAAGGACATATCCATGGTTATGTTCTGAATAAAAGTGCTTGAGAGTGTAATTTGTGCTCTAGTGTTGGAATTCAGGATTGGGCATTGTCTCAGGACCTGTACTGTACATTCTGTCCCAGACCCTGTCTATTCTGTCCCAGGCTCTGTTCAATTGTGTTCCACGCCCTGTCCATATTATCCCTGTTCATATTGCCATGTCTGTACTTTTTCATGCCTTGTCCATACTTTCTCCGGCACTGTTCATACTGTCTCAGGCCCGGTCCGTACTGTCCCTGACCCTAACCATATTGTCCCAGGCCCTGTCCATACTGTCTCAGGCCGTGTCCCTTCTGTCCCATGCACCGTCCATCCTGGCTCTTGTTGTTGTGTCCCAGTTCCTGTCCATATTGTCCCAGGCTCTGTCTATACTAGCTCAGACTCTTTTCATACTGGCACAGGCCTTGTCTATACTTGCTCAGGCCCTGTCCATACTGGCCCAGGCTTTGTCAATATTGTCCCTGACCCTAACCAACTCAGGCCCTGTCTATACTGTAACCATACTGTAGACCATGTCTGTACTTTTTCAGGCCCCGTCCACACTTTCTTAGGCACTGTTCATACTGTCTCAGGCCCTGTCCGTACTGTCCCTGACCCTAACTATATTGTCTCAGGCCCTGTCCATACTGTCTCAGACCCTGTCCATAATGTCCTAGACCCTGTCCAAGCTCAACTTTTTTTTATGCCAAACAAAAAGATGAAGAATAGTATAATTAGGTACAAATGCCTACTAGACTGCACACTTGTGTATGCTGCACTATGTATACAGTACTGTGCAAAACTCTTAGGCACACTGTATTGTTTTGTACAAACTTTGTTATAGATTTTTTTTTATGACTTTATTATTGAGTCAGTACAAAAACATATCCGATTTTCAAACATCAGCATTCCATCACAAAATTAAAAGTTGCAGAAAAACATTTGTATGCCAGAAAAGAAAACAGCATATTACATAAGCGACGACTTTTTAGGAAAAAGAAAAAGGAAGCTGCTGCTTTGTATGCAATAAAGAAGCAGTAGATAATTTCCTTATAAAACTGCACAAATTGTACCTGACACTAAAAAGTCCTCAACATGTCGTCATGCCAGGTTTAATTTTATATATATATTGATATTTAATTGAAGGCATCGTTGCTTTACAGCTTGTATTTGCATGTGCACAGTATTGTACATAAATAGACTGAATACAAATACGTTATTCAGACTGAACAGATAATCTGATCTTAATATATACATACAGTACAAGTACGGATACAAATAGAAGAGCATTTTCGTTTCGTTCCGTATTTTAAAAAGCTTGCCACAAATCGAGTTGAAACTAGAGTTGTCCGTAAAGACTTTGAAAAAAAGTTGTCACATGGAGGATTTTATTGTCCACAGGAAGACAAAATAAGAGCACATTCATTAATGAAAACAGCTATTAAAGTGATTTCAGGGGGAGGTGAGGAAAAATAGATAAACTGATGATATGCATGATTATTATTGATAAGTCACACATACTCAGGCATTGGGAGTGAATACCAGAGAGGAGTACTGTAGGTTTGAATGAAAATTGCTAAAATAAGTTGCTGGAAGTAGACGGAAAGTGTCAGTTCACTTTAACTTATCACCCGGCTTTTTCTCCTCCTGTATTTCGGTACTATAACAGGCTGCCATGCCTCCAAGGCCTGACTGTAGCTAGCTGTCTTTAATCAGAAATGGGGAGAAAAGTGGTGTTTCTGGCTGGTGTCTCACCATCGCAGCAGGTAGCCAATAAAATGGCACTATGGCTCACATTAATTTGACATCTGAACTGGTTAAATAAGGTATTGTAATAAAGAATCAGTTGATTTTTGATTGATATTTTACATTGAATAACATTTACTAACATGAATGTTGATGCTAATTGAAGTATAATTATGTTCATGAATGGTATATGTACAATAATCATCAGTGCTATATATGTGTTAGATTAACTATTCAGGAATAAGTACCAGAAAAAAAAAATAATAAAAAAATAATAATAATAAAATAATAATAATATTGCAAGAAGATGTGAACAAAATATTACCTGTACGCCTGGGATTATAAAAAGAGCCTTACATTTATAGATACAAGTCTAGTCAACAGCCGCTATAATCAGCTGTGATTAGGAAATGTAAGCAGCGTAATATTCTTTAGAATATGACAGTAAGTAATATTCTTACTTTTGGCTGTCCTAGTGGGTAGGTTCTACATTTAATTCAGAAAAAGATGGCATAGATCACACCTGCTTAAGATTTCAAACCAAGTATAAATGCGAATTTTAGGATCTGTTCCAAAAGCTACAGATACAATTACAGAAACTTTTAACGCTCCAACACACCCATTCTTCAAACACCCCTACTCTCCAACATACTGCAATGTTTGCTTTTTGCCAAACACTGATAAATTAGGCTTCCTGTCGAGGTGTGCTAGCCACAAGGACAATAAATCCCACTAAACTGAGAGAAAATAGTTAAAAATGTATGCCAGTGTTTTGAAGTAATCCAATATATGAATCTGTTCAGTAGAAACTTCTTTCCGCATGCATGTTTTACAATTCACCGCGGCGTCGAACTTAATTTAATATCTGCGCTGTAATCTGCTTTCTCACACTTTTTCAGACAAACAGTCAATTTTGGCCAATCATGTACAATGCACGCTTTACTTTTTGTTTTATATTTCATAACAAGCAAAGTGAACTATTTCAAGCCTTTTTTGTTTTATCATTGCGGCTTACATGAGAATAAAACAAAAGATCCAGCATTCTACTAGTACTCGAATATTTACTATGAAAGATCAAAGAAGGATTTACAATATAGAAACATCCAACTCAGGAAAAATGTTTTAGTTTATGTTACAGTACTGTACAGTATGTGCTCACTGGGGGCCCAAATACAGTAACTGCATCAACACAGCATTGTGTACTGTATGTACATACTGTACATGCATACATAGACCACCTCAGGAAAGCAAGACCAAAACATACCTCTCCTGCAGAGGGGAAGTTCATTTAGAGTTACCAGCCTCAAAAATCACCTTTATCTCAGATTAGAGCTGTTATGAAGGCTTTACAGATCATCATCTCAGTATCAACTGTTCAAGGGAGGTTAATGCATATTTTGGACGCCTTCGGCAATAAAAGTTTACAACTCTTCTCTGTAACTCATACACACATGTATGTGGATTTTTTCACTGACTGGTATACAACAGGA
>JAQQZT010000006.1:8813544-8829001 GCA_030068275.1 Clarias platycephalus
TTATTATTTATTACCTTTATTACCTTTCCTTAGATAACAACCGTGAGCACCTGTAACCGAGCACAAGCAATTTCCCTCTGGGATTAATAAAGTTCTTTGAATCTTGAATCTTGAATTGAATCAATGTTTTACAATGTAGAAGTTAGAAAGTGATCCCAAACTATTCACTACTGCCACGATACCTACAGTAGGTGCCAAGTTGCATCAAGATTCTGTAAGAATTCTGATTTAGTAATTAAAATAAAACCTCGAACCACTGAAAAAGATCTTTAAAGCATTTATACCTTTAAAACTTAATTCAACGCTTTCCCAACTGAATTCAAACATTATTAAATAAATGCCCATTACTTAAAACAATTAGTTATACAATTAATAGTAAAACAATACAACATAACTTCAAATGCAAGAGGTTTAATTGTAACTTAAATGATCTTACATAACATTTAAATTAAAAGCTACATTTTACTGAGCAGCATGTATCTTGTGTACTGTATGTCATCCACCAAAATTGTTATTTTTAAATAAATTAACCAAATAATTTGTTCCTACCATATGGGATGCTGTGATGTGTGAATAGTTTAGATTATAACACCTGTAGGATGTTAGAGGAATTGCAACATTTAGCCACCTTAAGTGCAAACATACAGTATATTAAATGCATTTATATATATATATATATATACTGTATATTATATATATATATATGTGATATGGGAAAAGTTGATATATATATATACAGTATATATATATATCAATGCAATTGATAGCACATTCACTTATGACAGTTAAGAAAGTTCTTTTGCATCTGCTTAACATAACTTCTTGACACGTTCATTCTCAGCGCCACTTCTCTGTGTTCGCGCTCTCGTTCCCTGGAGCGGACGCTCTCAACACCATCTACTGCAGCATTCTGAGCCAGCACCTGAGTGGCGAAGGATTCAGCGTTGCGCTTCAAAAAAGCTGTGCCCAGCTTGTGCAACTGGCTCTGGCATTTCATCAGCGTGTGAGTGCCACCTTCCTGCCCACCGCCATCAAATTCCACTACATCTTTAACCTGCGTGACCTCTCCAACATATTCCAGGTATATAAATATATATGTTTCTTTCTACAAAGCTTGAATTATTCATTGTTACCCGACTTCACCTCACAGATGCCCTTGCCAGCCCTAAAGGTTACTCCAGAGTATCTGAGAGGTATTTAAAGTTCATTAGGCCCTGATTATGCCCAGGAGTAGATTGATAGCGTTGCTTTTATGAGCCTTTCATCTTTGAGAAGTAATTTCTCTCTTAAATTGCTATTGATTTAAAGGCAGACTTAATCGAAGAGCGGAGTTAGAGAAAAGGGGAATAGATCACATCTCATAGGTATTACGCTTTTAATGTATTTAAATGAACCAACTCAAATGAAAATTTGGCTGAGGGCAATCCCTTGGCAAATATCTCTGTCGCTTCTTTCTGACTTAAAGAGTCTTAAATGAATAATTAATTCTTCTTGTTTTTTTTTTTTTTCATTCATAATCCAATGGAAATTGTTTCATTAAAGACAAAAGCCCGAGAAAATTGGCACTTTTGTTCTACAATGAAAAGACGTTCTCACAGCAGTTACTTGGGTCAACCCTTGGTTACATTTTCTTTTGTATTCAGTTTTATTTATCTTCAAAAATACATTTGTACTTTCAACAAAGTTAGATAAGCATAGCCTACTGGAAACTCCATGCTATTAACTACAGCTTTATGTGTAAAGAATTAAGTGTCCTTTCTTTTTAAGTGTGCCTTTTTTCTCCTCAACTTGCCACCGTGCCGCTTTCAACAAGCTTGCACCGATGTCAGGTATTAAAAAGAAAAACAAAAAAACACAAAAAAAACTGGGATTTATTGGGACTCATCCTCAGCATGGAGAAGATGAAAGAAAAAAAAGAAGAGGCTGGCCTCTAAACCCCTCCGCATTGTTTTTGGTGCAGTCAGAATAATGAAGCGAAATGAGAGACAGGCACAGATGAGACACAGTTGAGAGAGCATTTGAAGAGCCGACCTTAGTTTTTGCTTTACAAATTCAGCCACCGGTTCAGGCGAGCATTCTGTCAGAATAAACTCTAAGTAATATCCATTTGGGCTGCACTTTTTGACAATTTCTCTGCACATGCAAAAGCTTTAACTTAACAATTTCTATCATTTATTTTAAATAGCTTATATATTTGTGTTATTAAATTAAAAACACTATCAGGATATAAAGGTTATAAACACAGTTAATTTACTTACTGTTAACATATTAACCCAAGATCAACAAATTCACTAAACCTACTATTAACGAAATCACTGTAAGCATATGAATGCACTATATATTTATTTTCAACATACAGAATTGATATTAAAATATTCACTGTTAACATACAGTATTAATAGACTATTAAGATTTTTACTCTTTACACAATAATATACCTGTCACTATCGCTGTTAACACACTTTTAAAATATTTGCTATGACAATAGTAACATAATATTAATGAATTTGCACTTAACATATTAAGACTTATTAAGAAATATTTACTATTAACAAACTGTTTGTCATATCACTGCACTTTTAACCCATTTATTTATTAACATATTAACCCACTATTAACTTATTTACTTTAACTTGAAGACTTTAACTTATTAACACATTCACTATTAATACATTAATATACTATTAACAGTTGCTATTAACATATTATTCATATATTTAATTATATAATATTTTATTAATCATATTATTAAAATATTTGTGAAGAAAATATTGGCATATTTTCAATGCACTCTTGACATGATAAGACACTATTCAATTTTCACAGTTAACAAATTAATAGATATTACTATATTAACATATTAAGCCATTATTAACTTATTTACTATTAATATCTTAAGCCATTATTGACATAGTTGCTATTAACATATGAACACTTTCACTGTTAACATATTAACACACAATTTACATATTCACCATTAACATATTAACAACATTAACAATTCACTATTAACACATTCACCATTACCATATTAATGCACTATTAAAATATTTATTCTTAACATCTTATTAATATATTAGCCTTAATACACTGAATGTGCATACATGAACATGTTCATTGTTAATGTAACATGTTAATATATTTACAGTTATCATTTAAAGATTATCATCATCATAGAATATTTAACGTGTTATTAACGTGTTAATTGTTAACAAGTAGAGGTGAAAATAAGAACGGTAACAACAAGGAAGAAAGAAATCCAGGAGTATTTTCCACTGTTGCAGGATACGTTTGCTTTTAACACTGTAAAAAAATATCTTAATTCAAGTATTGCTATAAGGTTCGGTGTATTTCTGGACTTCTCTGACAGAGCTAAAGTAATTAATTTATAGCCTGTGAATGTGAACGCTCAGATAACAAGGCTCCATTGAGAGCAAAATCCATCAGCAAGCATTGTGTCGGCTCTGCTGCGTCCTGACAGCCTCATGTTTTCTGTAGGGTCTGCCATAACAGAGAGGCAGAGCTCTAGGCAGTTTGCTGTGTGTCTGTGTGCGTGCATGTCATCTTAACTGACTTCTCCAAACGCGTGCTTGCCAAGGGAACGCCGGGGACTGCGGAGCTCATCCAGATTGAACGGGCAATCAGTTTGATTTATTTGTTTATCAAACGAGGGCACCTCAGGAAACATTGTTATGCCGCCTTTAACAAAATAAAAAAAAAAAGTGTTGTTTGATAGGCAGGGCATTGCTTCGAGTTTGCATTAAGAATTTTTAATATATCAAAGGATCTTCTTTTCCACAATACCATTCAGAGGCTAGCACACTGGATATTTATGGCGTTTAGTAAGGACCAATAAACTCCTGGTGAATTTGAACTGTTTTTGCACAGATGGTGTGTCCTGCACAGTTGTAGTTTCATTAACAGTCTGCCTCCGTCCAGAGTTCTTCCCAACGCCCCATCCTCTATGTTCACTTTACATCATTTGCTCACTCGGACATTGAGGACAATTGTCACGTTATCATTTACACCAGAGTTAATTCGATTGCTTCCAAGACCAACGCCAGGCAGCCGTGTGTAGGAAGTATAGCCGAGACCGAAACGTGGCCGCAATGCACAATGCTGTAAATGCGAAATCCCATCTGCATACCTGACCACAGTGGATTCTACACATTGTCTCTTAATCAAGCAATTAAGAGACAGAAAGATCAGTTCAAACAGAGAACGCTCATGGTTGATAAGTTGATTTAAAGACTGTCAGATCATTACAGTGCATGATGTTTATTTACATTCAACAGCTTGTGGTGAAAGTAAGCATCATTTAATAACAATCAATTAGGAGTTAATGGGGCTTAGTGCAAGTTGTGGAAACAACAGGAAGCTGTCTTAATGATCGAAGAGTCAGAATCCAGAAGGTCTGAAGGTTGAGGGTAAGTAGAAAGTTGGCTTATGTGCAGCTGTTTATGTTCCTTCTGAGTAATCAGTGCCTTGTTGAAATATTTAAGGCCAGCAGGTTCAGGGTGCTGACGGAGGTGTTTTCAGAGAAAAGGTCTGTAATGCAAACTACCTTGTTAAACCCATTATAGGAAAGTTCCTCGAGTTAAAGTGTATCTTTTGACACTTCTGTAGCACAAAAATCCTCAATCCTTAAATTAATAGATTCCTTTTCTTTTGGAACTCGCCTCCACAAGGCAAATGGTGCAAACTTCATTATAAAAAAAAAAACATCAAAGAGTCAATTGTCCAATCTGAACTTTCTTTGTTGATGTCGGTGGTGAAGTTTTTGGTGTTGTCATTGGCAATGATTTCATTGTTTTTGACGGTGGTCTTTTTCATGTTGATGTTATTGTTGATATAAGTTTTTGATGTTTTTTTTTTTTGTGTTATTGGAGGTAAAGTTTTTGGTGTTGTTGAAATCGGTGTTATTGGAGGTAAAGTTTTTGGTGTTGTTGAAATCGGTGTTATTGGAGGTAAAGTTTTTGGTGTTGTTGAAATTGGTGTTATTAGAGGTAAAGTTTTTGATGTTTTTTTTTTGTGTTATTGGAGGTAAAGTTTTTGGTGTTGTTGAAATTGGTGTTATTGGAGATAAAGTTTTTGGTGTTGTTGAAATTGGTGTTATTGGAGGTAAAGTTTTTGGTGTTGTTGAAATTGGTGTTATTGGAGGTAAAGTTTTTGGGTGGTGTTGCTGTTTTTGGGGTCAAAAATGTTTATGTTGTTGGTGTTGTTATTTTTGGTGTTGTCGAGATTGCTGTTATTGAAGGTAAAGTTTTTGGTGTTGTTGGTCTTTTTGGTATTGTTTTGGGTGGTGTTACTGGTGGTGATGTTATTGGTGTTGTCAGTTGTTGTGTTATGTATTGGTGTTGAAGGTGTTGAAATTATTGGTGCTAAACGTGTTGGTGTATTGGCTGGTGTGTTGGTGTTGGTAAAGTTTTGATGTTGTTTTTGGTGTTATTGGAGGTAAAGTTTTTGCTGGTGTTGGTGTTTTTAGGGTTAAAGTGTTTTTGGTGTCGTTGTAATTGGTGTTATTGGTGGTAAAGTGTTTTTACAAACACCCTACAGTAGGTGTTTTTGGTATTGTTTTTGGTGTTGTTGGAGTCTAAAGGGTTTATGTTTTTGGTATTGTTGTGTGTGGTGGTGTTATTGGTGGTGATGTTATTGGTGTTGTATGATGTTTTTCATGGTGGTGGTGGTGTTTTTTTTTGTGTTGTTGCTTATCTACTAGGATTCATTGTTATCAGAAAATGCCCATTTCATATCAAATACTTTTCTGTTTCTATTGTATACATTTTATTTCTTAGAGAGTGGAAACAGTCAATTTCCTCAGGTAATTAAGACATTGTGTGCCATGGCATTTAATAATTTGCCTGCTATAATACATTCCAGCATCAGATTTAATCTTCTGTGGAAGTCATTTCTTCTATGAACTTGTTTTGACACACAGTAAATGGTTTATCCCTCTCTCTGTTCAACCTGTCAGACCTTGGTAAGCATGATGATTTCCGTTCTCTCTGCATTTGGCCTGAATACAGAATGACCGTCCTTCACGAATTCGGTGCAGCTTGTCATTATGAACGCTTCATTATTCCTTTTGTACTTTTAGGCTGCAGCATCTAATGCACAAATGGCAATTAAAAAACCTGTCCTGTGGGTTGTATGAGGTGATAATATATATCTGTATATCTTCTCCATTTCAGGGTATTCTCTTCTGTAAAAGTGAGTGCATCAAGACACCTCAGGACCTGGTGAAGATTTACCTCCATGAGTCTAACCGAGTTTATCGGGACAAGATGGTGGAAGACAAGGACTTTGCCACTTTTGATAAGCTGCAGGCTGAAGTAGTGGGAAAGTTTTATGAGGTGAGAGGCTTCGGCTTCAGTTTGACAAAGCGGGTTGTGGTCATTAGGGCATGTATGTCCGGTTCAGCGAGGCTGGTCTGGTTTGGTCAGTCAGTACTGCCTGAGACAGACAAAGTTAATCAGAGCTAAAGCCTGTCAGCCTGCACTCCCATCAGTCCAGCAAATTAGAGGGAAATACGGAGGATAAAAACGAAATGATGTAATGGCTGTTCCTTCTGCTGCCCACTGACTCCCTTGGTTTATCACAGAGTGGGTATTCTAGTAGAAAGAGGAAGAAAACTGACAAGCCTATCCTGCTATTCTTCTGTAAAGCAGCATTCTGTCAACTTCATGACACAAACACACACACACACACCACACACACATTCTCAACTCTCCCCAGTCAAATCCGCCTAGTCCTGCTGTGTCAGTCTATCATGTCAGCCAAGAAAGGAAGCTGTCCAGCTCCATTGTAGACAGGAGCTCTGTGAAAAAAGTAGTTATGGACTGGGTTAATAGCACCAATTAAAACGAAACAATAGGCTATTATAGGTGAATATTATTTACATACTGTAGATATGGACTATGGTCTTCTCCCAAGACCATAGTTTCTTAAGTTGGTATTTACTGTTTAATATTTGATAGGATGCTAAAGTGAGTTTGTGTTCCCTTCAGGACATGGAGGAGGCTCTGGCAGAGGCCAGGGTGATGAATATGTACTGCCATTTTGCCTTGGGCATTGGTGAGCCAAAATACATGCCTGTGCAGTCATGGGAAAGCCTGAACAAAACCCTTTTGGAGGCCCTCGATGGCTACAACGAGGTCAATGCTGCACTCAATCTCGTTCTCTTCGAGGATGCCATGTGTCATATGTAAGTAAAATAAGATGAAGATTGAGCTTCATATGTACTGTATAACTATACCTGCTGCATATGAGAAATAGTGCGAGGAATGTGCTGGCCCTGATTATGATGGTGGTGGTGGTGCTGGTGCGGCGGATGAGGAGGAAAATGATGACAGCGATGATGATAATAAAGCTGATAACGAACTGACAGCGACGAGTTCCGCAATAACAACTCTAATTCCCTTCCTCTTGCATTTCCACCCTTCTCATCTGCTTCAGCTGTCGCATCAACCGCATCCTGGAGTCTCCCAGGGGAAATGCCTTGCTGGTCGGGGTGGGCGGGAGCGGCAAGCAGAGCCTGACAAGACTGGCAGCCTTCATCAGCTCCCTCGAGGTCTTCCAGATTACTCTGAAGAAAGGATACGGCATCACCGATCTCAAGGTGCAGCCTGTTCTAACACAAACACGTACAACACGGCTTCCCGAGCACCCTATTTATTTTCTAAGCGACACACTGGTGGAGACGAGATATCATACTTTTGTTTACTTTCTTGGAAAGTATATCAATCCTGTATGTGAATAAAGCTGGTCCCTGTAAAACCCATTTGTCATAACGTTTAAACATTAACCGAAGACCCTTTTGATGAGTCTGTGATATTATGCAGAATTGCAAAATGGCGATCTGACAGGAGCGTGTGTGTGTGTGTGTGTTTAGAGCGATTTGGCAACACTGTACATCAAAGCCGGGGTGAAGAATGTTGGCACGGTGTTTCTCATGACAGATGCCCAGGTTGCAGATGAGAAGTTCCTTGTGTTAGTCAATGATCTTTTGGCATCAGGTAAGCACTGAAACGTACTAACTCCCGGCCGGCTTTGAAGTCGGCTTTATTTCTCCGCCAGTTACTGTATATAAACTCCGGGTTAAAAAATTCATTCCACTAATGATCTATTAATGCGATGTTAGTTTGAAGTGACATTATTGCAAGTAATTTCAGCTGAACTTTTGTTATTGGCTCAGGGAGGAAATACTAAGCAACAGTAAGTTGTGCTCCCTTATGCTACTTTGAAATATTTAATCCTAATATTTACAACACTTGACAGAATGGTAATTTCAAGCCCCTGAGTCACTTAGCTGTCATCACCCTTAGCATTTCATTGTGTATATATTTGTTTCTCTTGCTCACAGGTGAGATCCCGGACCTGTTCCCTGATGACGAGGTGGAGAACATCATTAGTAGTGTGAGGAATGAGGTGCGTGGCCTGGGCCTCCTTGACACCAGGGAGAACTGCTGGAAATTCTTTATCGACCGCGTCCGTCGCCAGCTGAAGGTGTGTTTGTGTGTGTGTGTGTGTGTGCATGAGTGACTCATGGAAACATCAACTTTCTAACATGATTGCTGTTAGGTTTTTTCTGACAACCACCAGCGCCTTCCTCCTCGTTCCTCATATGGCGAATACTTCCTATGGTCGGGATCAGGATGGATATCTTTAGTATGCAACTTTTTCAGTGTTTGTCCCCTCCCTCGGACATGTTAATGACTTTTGTTCTTTTGATGTAACATATATGATGAAGGGCATCATGACACTGTCGTCATGTGTACTGTCTGTCTTTACATAGACATTAAGGCATTTGGCAGACGCTCTTATCCAGAGTGATTTACATAAGCGCTTTAAAGTTTCTGTCATGGGATAGATCCTTACGCTGGTTACTAGGTTACTAAAGTACCATCAATCAGTCAAACACTGTTGGGAAGTTTTGTTTTTTTTGGGGGGGAGGGGGGGCAATTAGACCAAATATCGAAGAAACAGCTAGGTCTTTAGTCGTTACTTGAAGATTGCCCATGACTCGGCTGTACGAACAAACAGTCCAGATTCATGTCTTCCTCGATCCCTGAGAGATGGTGGGACCAGTCGAGCAATGCTGAAAGTTTTAGCATTTGGTGTCTCTCCCGGCCGGCAAGTGTGTCCGTGTGTTTCGAGGCGGGGCGGACCCTTCGAGCGATTCTTTCCTCAATGTTAAACCTAACAATCTGGTGACTCAGTCCATTTCCATCACTTAAACTTAAACAAATGGACAATATTTAATGATTAATGATAATGTAGATTTCTCTTACATGGGCTGGCATCTGTTTCCAATATTGTATAATTATACAGTATATAATGATAGCTGAGTCACAGTTTCGCCTTAAGGTTGCAGAATTATGTATACATTTCAATCTCTTTAGTGTTCTAGTGACTTTTTGCACTGCAGCCTGGATGATTAATGCTACCAATTTCTTAAGTCATAAAAACTGGGAGTGCTGCAGTATGTACTTGTACTGTATACAGGACAATAATCAATAACATGCTGGCGTGATGATGTTACCAGAACAAAGTGACAGCATGTCCCAAAGGTTTTAATTGAGGATTATGTATTAAAAGGTTGTCCTTTAACAAGTCTTGGGATTTTCTATATTTACAGGTGGCGCTGTGTTTCTCCCCAGTTGGTAACAAGCTGAGGGTGCGCAGCAGGAAGTTCCCAGCTGTGGTCAATTGCACTGCCATCGACTGGTTCCATGAGTGGCCACAGGAGGCGCTAGAGTCAGTCAGTATGAGGTTCCTCCAGGAGGTGGAGCACATTGAGGTAAAAAAAAAAAAGAAAAGAAAAGAAAACACTCACAGTAAGGGTCAGGGGACAAACCCCTTGTGACACAGTGCTCCTTGACACAGAAATGTCTTTTAATGGATGGTAATTACAACATAAACCTATTTTTACTGCATGAACCTAGATAGTATCCAAGTGCAAGCAAGTCTCAGGGTGAGCTGTTAATGTAATTCAATGCAGAGTCCATTTTTTTTTTTGCAAGTCAAGACGCCTGGAGTCATGAAAGAAATAATTAGCCTCCACCGGGTGGTGTAAAGTCATTCTCGGTGTCATGTTTGGGAGGAAATGAAATGATGATCAGAAGTGAATGCATTGACACCTCTGGCAAGGTGGTGTTGTTTTACACTCAAATGAAAATTAGATTTTCTCCCTTTTTCCCCACATGCCTAGCCACAAGTGAAGGACTCGGTGAGTAAGTTTATGGCTTACGTCCACGTCAGCGTCAACAAAACCTCGAAGGACTACCTGGTCAATGACAGGCGATACAACTACACTACACCCAAGTCCTTCCTGGAGCAAATCAAGCTGTACAGGAACCTGCTGTCCCTCAAGAGGAAGGACCTCAGCATGAAAATGGAGCGACTGGAAAATGGCCTGCAGAAGCTCAACAGCACCTCGGCTCAGGTTTGTCCCTCATCCTGACTGTCTAAAATGCATCCTCAGCCAAAAAACATTGAAATGATTATCCAATGAAATCAAAGTTGAAATGGGTACAGTGTCCAAAGGAGAGCATGGTTAAGAAATCTGAGGGAATGCACTACGCAGAAACTTGCATGACATTCCAGTTCAGTGGAGTTCATCCCCGGCTCAGGTCCACTGCTTTCTGTTTTGATATTCCGCAGCAGTAAGTGCGCCTTACTTAAATGAGCCATCATGAAAATTAACATCAGCAGGCTCATCCCGGCAGAAGCCGTTTCATTTTCAGATTACTGCCCCCATAGATGTCTCTTTAAAAAGACACACTGGAACGAGCTTTAATTGGTTCTATTTGGGGTCGCCTATTATGACTCCGTTTTTCTTTCCAGCCATCAGTTCCTCCCCGTAGATTTCGAGCAAGAGATCGGGTCAGTCGGTGTCAATACTGTGCACTCCACACACTGCAAAAAAAAAAAAAAAAAAAGACAGAAATGTCAGGAAGGTCTGTGGAGTACATTAGTGACAGAACATCGCCTGTGTCAAACCAACATGTAATTTTGCATAATCCCAAGGTTAATAATACTTAATGAAGGGCTGCTGGAATTTTAAACATTGTTAGCACCTGATATGCTTATCCTTCTTACGTCGCCATGCTTTGCTCTGTAATTTCACCGGCGCCGTCTTATAAGGAGCACCGTGGCTTCTCCGAGCCGCTTCGTGTCAGGTTAGAAGCAGGTGGGTGTGAATCCCCGAGATGCAGAGCTGCTAAAACTCTCTTTTCAATCACACCTAATGGCTTCAGGGCAGCATATCTGGACCTCGCCACGCTTTCATCGCAGAAGCAATCGGAGATCTCATTTGCACGCATAAGTCACACTCCTCGAGAGGAAGGTAGGGAAACTGATTTGAAACACTCTATTGTGAGGAGAATGATTGACGCCCACCGGATAGGCTTGTTTAGATTGGTGTCATGAGGATTGATGATGACGAAGAAGAGGAAGAAAAAGAGGGTTGGGTCAGGAGTGATAGCTGGCTGGCTATCAAAATAAGAAGTGGGTGTTAATGAGGGAGAAAGTTTATTGGTGTTGTAGCGCTCGCCTTTATTGAAGTGGGACCGCTGTAACATGTAATTAGCGAATATTGATGCAAACTAGCTGGTCCCCACTCGCATTGCCGGAGACTTCATATGGATTTTTGCCAGGTTATCTTTTATTAGATCCATTTATTAGGTCCATTATTAGATTGTGTAATATTTGCCCATTGCTTTAGGCACATGCTGAAACCACATTACTTCAAATCAGGGTTATTTTCTTCCTTTTCATCGAAAAAACAAGCAATATTTGGTTTCAACTTTGCTATAAAACTAGATAAGGCTGCTTTATTAGCAATGAAGACCTTTTTTTCTCCGACGAAACTCTATAATAATAATGTTAGCTGATCCGTTTTCACATAAACGTGGTTATCTTTAATCTTTTCCAGTCTCGTCATTGAAAGTAGCTTTTTAACAGAGGACATACCGGTGGTCTGATACGCTTTTGATGGAATCTTCAGCCTCTACATGGTGCAGTCTCTGTGCCAAAGTTGCATGTAGCTCTCTGAGTACCTTTTCTTCTGCAGAAGTGGGGATCATTATAGCTGTTTCATGCAGTCTGGAGAGCGAAGAGGGAGAAACTCGGATGAAGTGGGGATTTAAGTGTGCTTTCTGACTGTGCTTTGCGAGCAATTAGTACTCCATCATCTCTACCTCCTATTCATCTGTTTAATTACCCACACGATAGCAACTTGATTTTTGTGTGTTTCGCCATTCCGCTACCTCGAAGGTGGTTTGTCCCAGACGCCTCATTTTCTTCTGACTAATCAGCTCATTTGGAAGAAAAAAAAGAAAAAAAAATTCTGCTTTTGATTTTTTTTTTTCAGTATCTTGAGAAGAGTTGAGATTGCAGAGGAACTTTTTCCTTTGTATATACTTTACTCATCTAACAATTTGCGTAGTCTAGTTCGTACATCATGCTGTTTTAGATTGTTACTGATGGCAGTTGTATAGCTAATTACTTCACTGCAATTCTCTTCTCTGATTGACTTTTCCCTCTCTGACAGTGTGCGGTGGAAAATGGCCGTATCAAGCATGTTGTAATTAGGAAAGACTTTGACTATTATCCACATCAATTATACCTACAGCAGCCGTCGTTCCTGGTATTGTTTTCGCCCATTATCAATTAAAAAATGACGGCGCACTCATTTCTCCGATAAAATCATAAATACAATTTTAATACAACTCCACAACAAAAACAAATAATCTGTTATTCATAAGCTCTAGAGATGCAATTAGATGATAATGACAAGTTCATTAGTCTACATACTTAATGATTGTGATGCTCATGACAAATATAGCTTACAACATATGCAGTATTCCAATTTGCATTTGAATTAAAATTATTATTCTTGTTGTTTATTACTTGACTGTAATAATAAATTACTGGAAGCTCGAAACATAAAATGTATTCACTACAGGACATTCACTACAAAAAAAAGGAGGACTACAGTATGTATTGTTTTTGGTCTTGCTGAAAAACATGCAGTCGCAGATCAGTTATGCTAAACATATCTTAACTTGAAAGAGCACCTTTGTTTTAATTGCAAGTTAAAATAAGGCTCACAAAAATAAACGTTCGGTAAGTACAAGTGATTTCTGTAGGGAATTTACACTGATCAGGCATAATATTACAGAATTAAATATTACACCTGGTATTTTGTAGGTTCCCTTCGAGACTTCACAAGAATTTTGAGGGTCCGCGCGCTGTGGTGTCTGCCACCGGGACGTTAGCGGTGGATCCTTTGGATGATGTTGGTTACGGGTTGGGACCTTCATCGATTAGGCTTATTTGTCCACTGCATCTCGTGTGTGCTCGATCAGATCGGGATTTGGGGAGATCTGGGGGTCGAAGACCTTGGGCCTCTCTATTGTGGCAAAGCAGTTTTTGCTGTGTTTGCTTTTATGTGGGATCAGACCAGACGGGCTGGCTTTAGGTCTCCATGGGCATGGTTGAGTCCTGGATGCCCATGATCCTGTCACCAGTTTGCTGGTAAATAATTGTTAGTTAGTGCTAATGTTTTAATGTTATGCCTGATCAGTGAAAAATTAAAACAAAAACATTCTGCTTATGCTTTGCTTATGTGTACTGTTTAGACAAACAGTAATCAAATTTTAATCGGCTTCAGAAAGAATTTTATTTACCAAGGAAGAAAGGCTGTTATATTGTGAACATATGATAAGCATTGGTGTAACTATGGAAATGATGAGATTGTTTTCTCTTTGCTGTAGTTGTAGAGGCGGATAATAAGAGCTGCATGAGCAATTTGTTACATTGCATGATCGCAAAATTGGTGGTTTTCTCAGTTGCAAGGCGCTGTTGCACTAATGTCAATTAAACATTTTTGTTTTCATCGTTTCATACATTTCATTATACCAACACTTTTTACTACTTTCACTTTGTCTTCAGCTCCCGCCCCCCCCCTTCTTGCTTCTTTCTAACTTGTGGCCTGATTCGGTGACAACATTCGACATCACTTGACACTTTTCCTAAAAAGTTCAACTTTTATAACTTTTGAAAGCTCTCCTCTATGAGCAAAAAATGCTAGTGGCAGCGTTTTTTTTCCCATTTTTTTTTTTTTTATGTCATCAAATCCAGCTCGCTGTGTGCCTGCTTCCCATAGGATTACATGTAAAACATGTGCTGGCATTTAAGGAAAAAAAATAATTGAAAGCAACCTTAGCATTCACTTACAAGAACCTTGACCTGACAATCGTTCCCTGAACGCAGAGCTGGAAACGAGTTCATTTCAAACCAGGAAATTAATCAAGTGCAGGAAAAACAAATCATAAAAAAAAGAGATCTAATTGAAGTGCATAAGGCATGACAGGATGAATAACGAAAGCAGCAAGGAAAAGAAAAGTGCCTGAGAATTACAAATGTCTATGCAGGAAAGATCTGAATGTGCTGGATGTGCAAGTTTTATCTCCCTCAAGCATTTTGAATCATCCCCATTGAAGATTATTGAAGATTCATATTGAAGATTAACAACTGGATAAGAATCATAATAGAGCAGGTTTGGTCAATTAGTATTAGTATCACGTCCTAGGGAGAGTCAGCGTGCAGGACCACAGATCACTGGTGTGCAGTAATCCTTGAAAGAAACCTCAGCAGCTCTTTTCTAACTGTTCTAGCAACTAAGAGCTACAGTAAGATACACACTCTATACAATAGACACTACCTTTCTAAAGCTTTTGTGTGTGTGTTTTTTTTGTCATGCATCCTTTGGTAGGTGGATGACCTGAAGGCCAAGCTGGCTGCTCAGGAGGTTGACCTGAAGCAGAAGAATGAGGATGCGGACAAGCTTATTCAGGTGGTGGGTGTGGAGACGGAGAAGGTGAGTCGGGAAAAGGCTGTGGCTGATGAAGAGGAGCAGAAAGTGGCCACCATTGCTGAAGTTGTGGGAAGAAAGCAGAGGGACTGCGAGACGGATTTGGCCAAGGCTGAACCTGCTCTCATAGCAGCCCAGGAAGCCCTCAACACACTCAACAAGGTCAGACATACAATACAGAATATCTTCTTAGAAATTGGCTCTCTGTGTTACTGCTATACGGGACATACTATATATAAAAGGACGTACCGAAGGGTTGTATTCCTCTTTTACCACAACAATTTTTTATGTTGTGAACCCCCCTGACACACAAAACTCTGACACTGGAGACTCCTTCCATAAATGTATGTATGTAAATGTATTTTATTGTGATATATATTTATAAATTTGTAATACAGTATATACACTGCCGTTCAAAAGGTTTAGAACACTTTCATGAACGTTTATTTCTTTCTACATTGTAAAGGAATGCTGAAGGCGTCCAAAAAATGCATTAATCTCCTGAACAGTTGATATTGAGATGTTTCTGCTACTTATGCTCTGTAAAGACTTCATAACGCCTCTAATCTGAGGTGCTGT
>JAQQZT010000006.1:8832312-8868816 GCA_030068275.1 Clarias platycephalus
GTATCTACAGCTGTATATACAGATACACACCCAGGTATCGGATCAGTACTCGGTATCGGCCGATACCCTGAGCCCAATTATCAGAATCGGTATCGGGAAGGAAAAAATAGTTTCGGAACATCTCTAGTAATTAACAATTGTTAGAAGACCTGTGATGCAAGTGCTGTTATGCTCTATTAACACCACGAGTGGAAATGCTCTCTTTCAATAAAATTACTCGGTCAGAACTAATTGTTGTATAATTCTGTATTTACTGTCTTTTAGAACAATCTGACAGAGTTGAAGTCCTTCGGCTCTCCTGTGGCTGCCGTCACCAACGTGACTGCTGCCGTCATGGTCCTAATGGCTCCTGCCGGCAAAGTTTCGAAAGACAGAAGTTGGAAAGCAGCAAAAGTCACGATGGCTAAAGTCGACGCCTTCCTGGACTCACTAATCAACTTCAACAAGGAGAACATCCATGAGAACTGCCTGAAAGCCATCCAGCCCTACCTGCAGGACCCAGAGTTCAAACCGGAGCTGGTGGCAGCAAAGTCTAATGCTGCAGCAGGCCTCTGCTCTTGGGTCATTAACATTGTAAAGTTTTATGAGGTTTACTGTGAAGTGGAGCCCAAGAGACAAGCCCTGAACAAGGCTAATGCAGAGCTAGCTTCTGCTCAGGAGAAACTGTCTGTCATTAAAGCAAAAATCAATGTAAGTCAGCTGCACCTGAGGCTTTTTTGTCTCCGTTTCTCAGTCCAACAACATGAAAATGTTCAGAAGCATTGTTATGTGCGCTTAGTATCTCTTTGCAGAAATGGTACAGGCTTCATTGAAAACACTCCTAGAGAACGTTTTCAGTTTTATATTTCAAAGTAATAAAGCTGCGTTTTCAGCTGCTAATTGTGTTTGTCCCTCTGGATATTATCACCGCAGCGAGGATTCATTGTTGAAGCAGCTAACTCTTCGTTAACTTTCCAAGGCTACAAAGAGTATAAACAAATACCTTGTTTATAGTCTTATGTGGATAGCGTTTAGAAGTGTTCATTTCTGTTTTTTGTCTCTCTCTTTTAACAACCTCTATTCCTCCTCTCCCCCTGACAGCTCCTTAATGAGAACTTGGCAAAGCTGACGGGAAAATTTGAGAAAGCCACAGCAGAAAAGCTGAAGTGCCAACAAGAGGCCGAGACCACAGCACGCACCATCTCTCTTGCCAACCGCCTGGTGAGAACACCCCCTTCTGCCCCATACATATACACGCGTACCCATACACACAAACACACACAAGTACAGTATATGGTTTTTGGCCGTATTGCATTGCTCTCCTCTGGAAACCAGAGGATTCCTGTGAAGATGATGATGATGTGAAAAAAATCCATTCAGGTAATTTTTGGCAGCTGAGGTCTTAATTACACAATAAACACAGCAGACGGGCGGACAGGTCTGCCAATCAAAGCACCATGGGCAAAATTTGTGCTCATTACTCTTTCCTAATGTGAGCCAATCATGGAAGTAGTTAAAACGTTCTTTCCAAAACAATCTGTGGAAACTGTTATCAGTTGGTCGTAACCACATGATTCATATTCATATTAGTGAATCATTCCTTTTCCTCAGGTTGGAGGTTTGGCGTCGGAGAACGTGCGCTGGGCCGAGGCGGTGGCTACCTTCAAGGATCAGGAGAGGACACTCTGTGGGGATGTTCTTCTCATCACTGCTTTTGTTTCTTATCTCGGCTACTTCACTAAGCGCTACCGCCACGAACTAATGGACAATACCTGGAGGCCTTATCTTAGCCAGCTTACAGTGGGTTTATTTCCATGCCTATTAAACTTTCGACTGTTTACTCTGCCCTTATACAATGTTAGATGACAGCAGCTTTCCTGTAATCTCTCTAGCTTTATAATAACATCTCACTGTTTGTTCATTCGATTTAGTTTTATAACATTGTTTACTCGTAGTAATGAAACCCGGTGCAGTGACTCATGTATCTTTTCTTTTTCTCCTTCAGGTGCCTATCCCAGTCACACCAGATCTGGATCCTCTCACAATGCTGATGGATGATGCAGATCTCGCGGCCTGGCAGAACGAAGGACTTCCAGCTGATCGGATGTCTACCGAGAACGCCACCATCTTAACCAGCTGTGAGCGCTGGCCACTCATGGTGGATCCTCAACTCCAGGGCATAAAATGGATTAAGAACAAATACGGAGATAATCTTCTGGTCATTAGGATTGGACAGAGAGGGTATGCAATTACTCGTTTGTTTGTTCTTTTACAGGAAGTATGTTTCCTTCATTTTTAATGATGTGATTTTCTTTTGCTATGTGTTCTCTATTTGTAGATATTTAGACTCGATTGAGAGAGCCTTATCTGCAGGTGAGGTTGTCCTCATTGAAAATCTGGAGGAGACTGTTGATCCAGTACTTGGGCCCCTTCTTGGTCGAGAAACGATAAAGAAAGGACGGTATGTGTTGTGAAAACTTAAGTAGAATCAATTCAAGATAAAAAAAACACCATTTATAAGATTGAATATAGGAGCAAAATCTCTGCTAGTAAATTCCCTGTGCATTTTACATGTACAGAATATTTATTATAAGACATCAGTCCTGTATATTATTTTACCCTGGATAACATTGAGAAAGTACATTTAGAAATGACTTCAGTTGTTCAGATTAGATGTGTACCTACAGTACCAGTCAAACGTTTGGACACACATAATTCAGTGGTCTTTCCTGTTTTTTTATTTCTTTCTACATTGTAACACAATGCTGAAGACGTCCAAAATAAGCAATAATTGCTTAGTCTGCTACTTATGCTCTGTAAAGCCCTCATAACCACTCTAATCTGAGGTGAGATTAATTTGTGATTTTTGAGGCTGGTAACTCTAAGTGAAATGTCCTCTGCAGCACATGTCAGTTTTGGTCTTGCTTTCCTGAGATGTTCGTCATGAGAGCCAGATTCATCATGGTGCTTGGTGGGTTGTGCAAATGCACTTTAAAAATACTGTTCTTGCTAGAGCTATTCCAAGACAGCTGATGTTCATGTTGTTATGAGTGATTTAATTATTTTGTGGAGCAGGCTGATACAGAGAGAGAAAATGGATCTTTAACCTCTCTAATGAGACTTGCTTTTGCTTTACACGTGTGCTGTACACACACGCATACACACAAAAAAATTAAATGTTTTACGCACACACACGTGGTCACAGTGTTATAGTAAACAGTAGACGTGTGCACGGATGTTTATTATACCAGTAAGATTATATTTACTGTTGATTATACCAGTAAGGTGATTACACCAGTAAGAAGCGCACTAAGACCCAGCAGGTGAGACGATTACCCACAATTCCGCAGCTCAAGAGAGAGAAAAACCGTTGGCTCAGTTGTGATCACGTGACACTCTGCGTCAAAACAAGAACCGCATGCGTGATACATGATACTCGTTTTTCCAAGTCAAACTTTTTTTATTGCGTTACTCGCAATCCGAGGTTTCACTGTATATAGTTTTGAAGTCTCCAATATTGTTCTAGAATGTAAAAAATAAATCACACAAAAAAAAACATTGATTTAGAAGGTAGTGTACTCAGTGGCTTAGTGGTTAGCATTGTCACCTTGCACCTTAAGGTTCCGGGTCCGATTCCCGCCTCATATGTGTGTGCATGGAGTTTGCATGTTCTGCCTGTGCTTCGTGGGTTTCAGTCCAAAGACATGCAGATTAGGCTAATTGGCGTTCCCAAAATTTCCCCTGGTGTATGACTGAGGAGTGTGCTCAGCAATGGATTGGCCACCTGTTCAGGGTGTACCCCGCCTCATGCCCTAAGTCTCCTGGATTAGGCAGGCCTCCGCGACCCTGTATATAGGATAAAGTGGTATAGACGATGAGATATGGCAACGGTTTAGAAGGTGTGTTCAAACGTTTGGCTGGTACTGTACATTGAAACGTTATAAGCACTGTGTAAATCTTTCCTGAATGACTACCTGAAAAGCTTTGTTGTGAATAAAACAGTGAACAGTTTAACATTTTTTATACCCTCTCCCCCAGCTACATAAAAATCGGTGACAAGGAGTGCGAGTACAACCCTAGTTTCCGGCTCATCCTCCACACTAAGCTGGCTAACCCGCACTATCAGCCGGAGTTGCAGGCCCAGTGTACGCTGGTCAACTTCACAGTGACGCGGGACGGCTTGGAAGACCAGCTCCTGGCTGCTGTTGTCAGTATGGAGAGACCTGACCTAGAAGAGCTCAAGGTGAGAGCTGCCTCACTTAATTATTTTCAATTGCCGCTCAGCTCAGGCATCTCACTATTACGCTGATGGGATAATATACTGTTGCGCACCAAAGTCTCCCCTGAAGATCATCACTGTGGCTTTCATTAAAAGCAGAAAGATGGCTCTTTGATATGAGCTTATCCTCTTACTGCTTTGTGTGGAGGAATTAAGCACATGGCAGCTAATTGGACGTGAACATTTTTAGAAGGTTTTTTTTTTTTTTTTAACCTAATTGGCTTCATCAGTTGTGTTTTGTAGTTGGGGTAAAATCAGAGATAATTGGTCATGTTACGATAATAGCCAGCAGCTTTTCAATCACCATTTTGTAATAACAAACACATTCGGTTTTTGCACGACCTTCAGTTTCTCCAGCCTGTTTCATGATCTTAATTCAGCTGAGGTTTCTGGGTGGGCGGTTGTGTTTGATGTACACTTCAGAATGCCCATGCTGTTTGACTCCTCTAAAAGCGTCACGTAAATCAAAGCAATCGTACAAACTCAAAGCCGCAGCCAGAAATGAGGCCTGCTCTCGAGATTACACCTCTTTTACTGCCACACTATCAGAGCTGACGCTGTCTAGACTTCCCCTCTCCTCTCATTCCCTCAGACAGTACGCTGATTCGTATGCAAGACTTCAGTGTTAACTTGAGGGTTTTTCAGAATTAAAAGTTGTAATACTCGCTAGATCATTGAGAAAGGGTGAAGCTTCTGTATCTCTTTTATGCCTTTCTTTCTTTCTTTTTTTCTTTCTTTCTTTCTTACATACGTTATTTCCCCAAAGTAGGCACTTAATCCGAACCGGAAGGTCATCAACTGTAAACAAATTACTTTTTGAAAGTACTGTAACTAAAAAAACAACCCAAAGAACTGTGATTTGCTCCAACGTCATATCCCTTAAGTGAAAGCTGATATGAAATTTAATGAAGATCAGTTCATCAAAAATGAACGAGGATACTACAGAGAAACTATATTATTAGCTCAATAAATTCTCCATGTTGTAAAAATTCACATAATTACTTCATGTTTCCAAATGCATGGGAGAGAGCAGAGTGAACTGATTGCCTGTCATGCTTTATTTTCCTGGGCTTTTTGTGAAAAGCTCCATCTCACAAAGCTTTTTTCATAGATTGAGTTTTGTTTCATTTAAAAATTATTTGGATTTTCTTCATTTAAAGATATTCAAGGGAAAAAAAGTGCATTTGGGAGCTCAGACGCTGATGTTGGACGACAAGGCCTGGCTCGCAGTCTCTGCTCTAATTCATCCCAAAGGTGTTCTATCGGGTTGGGGTCAGGACTCTGTGCAAGCCAGTCAAGTTCTTTCACACCAAACTTGCTCATCCATGTCTTTATGGACCTGGATTAGAGAGGAGACTGCGAGCCAGGCCTTCTCGTCCAACATCAGCGTCTGGGCTCCCAAATGCACTTTTTTTGTGTGCTAAACATTGTGTAAAGCCTTCCCAGAAGAGTTGAAGCTGTTATAGCTGCAAAGGGCCGGCCAACATCATATTAAACCCTATGGATTAAGAATTGGATGTTACTCAAGTTCATGTGCATGTGAAGGCAGGCAAGCGAATACTTTTGGCAATATAGTGTATGTTAACCCAAAGATCCTAACACTGCCATCACTGCCTTGTACAATGGCCACTATGTATAATAGGTGCATCGCTTCCCTTCCTTTCTATACTGTATGCTCCCTAGCAAAATTAAGCGTTTTTTTCTGTTTAGTCTCACTACAAAAATGGTTTTCTTATGGCCAGGAACTATATCTATAAACAGAAAGTTTTCAGACCCATTTATATTTACACACTTCAAATGGATTCGGAGATGGTGCTCCGGTTTTCCCGACAGTCCAAAGACATGCAGATTAGGCTAATTAAGGTTCCCAAATTGGCCGTACTGTGTGAATGAGTGTGTGTGCGCCCTTTCAATGGTTTGGCACCTCATTTAGGGTGTACCCCGCCTCGTATACAGGATGAAGCGGTATAGACAATGAGTGTGTGATATTTTATAAATATAAACTGGTGACAGGGCACCCAGGAAAAACAATGCAGAACAAATTGCCCAAAAAAGTAAGTGCTGCCCTCGATTGGAAGACACCAGAATGCTCAATGCACCGCATACCACCACAAACTCTCCAGATCCCAATCCAATCCAGCATCCATGGGATGAACTGGACAAAAATGTCTGCAAGCCACAGCACCCCAAGCATGTGCTGCCAACATATACATGCACACACACATCATTATTACTGTAGGTACACCTTGCTAGTATTGGAATAAACCCCCTTTTGCCTAGCACAGATACAGCAATGTGCTTGGAAACATTCCTTAGAGATGTTGGTCTGTTTTGCCATGATTAGTCTGCTGCACATCCATAATGAGAATCTCTGTGTATACAGTATATACAGTACATACATGTATCACTCAATGGACCTTAACCTGCGTTCATGCTGATCAGGATTGTGATCTGTGTAAATGTCAGCTGAGTGTGCATAGGCATCTGGTTCCTACTTTAGCGAAGAAATAAACAAAGATCCATTTTTTTTTTTTAATGAACTTAACCAACTACCTCATTATTTGCCTGAAATTATGAATGCCTTGACTCACTTTAATTTTACTTTTAATTAAACATGCTGACTGGATAATTGTTTATTTTTCCCATGTCTGGGGAAATTGAATATAATTTACAAGAGTCCTTACTGACTCATTAAGATAGATAAGTGCTTCTTTCACCTTTTCCAGTTAAAGGTTGCTGGTTTTGTAAGGTCAAGGTCATTGATGTGTAAATGTAAGTGATTTCCAATAGAAAGCCCATACTGTATATTCTGTAATGGATAGGTGGCATGTGCATTATTACCGGTCTTATACAAATCTCCATAATGAGATTATATCGTATGTTCATAGTCAAAATAATAAACAAGATATGTTTTTTTTTTATACTGTATATAAGAATTGCTGTTTACCATTAATCCATCCATTAAGTATACTGCTTGTCCTGTGTAGCATCATGGGGGCCTGGAGTCTTGGAGCATGGAAATGGGTACACCTTGACCCAGTGCCAACCCATTGCAGCCAAGACTGCTTGACTTTTTCTTTTCTATCTAAATCCATATACATGCTAGAGATTTAAATGAATATGTCTTCATGCAAAATACTTTTTTCATGCACAAATACGAACAAGAAGAGCACTTATCACAAAGCATCCGCTTGAGAGTATAAATATGCATCAGGATCGTGATCCTTTGAGAAGCAAATAAAAAAAGTTATGCAAGAAGGAGATTTTTACTTAAGCAGCCATGATGCACTACTTTTAGCATATTAATTCACAGTGCGTTAGGGTGTTTCTGGTAAGGGCTGTGGTGATTTAAATGAATCTTCTTGTTAGTTTGTTTTTTTGGGGAGACGGAATCAAGTCAGCTAGTTAGAAAATATTGCCGGCAGGTGCAAACAAAGACCAAAAAGATCAATTATGCAATCCAGTGCTGTAGATGGAGTTAGAGCCAGCATTTCCACCCCATGCTGATAGTGTTGGTATGTTTACTTCTGGGATTTCATCCAGAGTTTTCCAGTGTTACATATTTAATTAGAAATAAAACCCTTCTGATTTTACCCTCTTGTAATATAGGCATCTGTGTGTGTTTGCATATTCGTAAAAAGATATCTACTTGACGATAAAGAAAAATGTCCTGTCGCAGAAAAGTTTACAAAGTCCTCATTGCATGTGGTGCCAACAAGGAAGCAAAGTTAATCCACTCAAACTTTTTTATTATTTTTTTTTATATATCTGCTGTTTGCAGATGCAATTTGTATTGATTACTGTCTCCTTTAAGGTGTCTGACCACTCAGTTGGTCTAACCTGCGTCTCTTGGCCTCACTTACTTTTCTTCAGTGGTTTAATCGCTGTCCTTTGTTGTTGTTGTTGTTGTTGTTGTTGTTTTCAGTCGAACCTTACGAAGCAGCAGAACGGCTTCAAGATCACTTTGAAAACCCTGGAAGACAACCTCCTCTCACGCCTGTCTTCGGCTTCGGGAAACTTCCTGGGAGACACGGAACTTGTTGAGAACTTGGAGATAACCAAGCGCACAGCTGCTGATATAGAAGAGAAGGTTGTCCGGTTCAGTCCGTATAAATCTAATCATATTGTGGAGGCTCTTGTGAATAACGTTATAGTAGAGTATTTTATTAAAGGATTGGTTCTAAATGTGGATTATTGGATTAAACACTGCCAATGGAAGGTGCGCATGAGGAGAATAAGACAAGTGTGTGTGTGATTTCAGGTGAAAGAGGCGAAGGTGACGGAAGTGAGAATCAACGAGGCGAGAGAGCACTACCGTCCGGCGGCTGCCCGTGCCTCACTCCTCTACTTCATCATGAATGACCTCAATAAAATCCATCCCATGTACCAGTTTGCTCTCAAGGTATCCCTCAGTACTGACCCTGAACTTTAAGTACAAGTCACTGTCACTGTGCTTCCTCCGTCTTGCCCTTTGCCTCCTCTCGAATGTGCTCTCTCTCTCTCTCGCTCTCTCTCTCTCGTTCTCGCTCTCGCTCTTTCAACTTCTAAAATAGGGCATTTAATACACTGCACTGTCAGCATCTGCAAAACAATCACGGGCTCTCTGTAATGAAATGGGAAGTTTGATTCTGACAAGGTGTCATCTTTCAGAAGAGGAGTTTCGCGAGCATTAGTGGAAGATAGATTAAAAACACTTAATTAAGCCGCTCGTCGTCTTTGTTTCGGTGGCGTTCTCATATTTTGAGACAGTCACCATGCTGTGACAAAATGCAATCTTCAGCTATCACAAAATAATTGCTTTGTTCTTTCATACAAATTTATGCAGGGGAATGAGCATGAGCATAAACGTGTACAAACTTCTATAAAAAGCTGCCTTTTAAAACATCTCGTTTAACGCAGAGGTAAAACGGCTCGGTGATTAATTGCTCAGCAATGCAAATATTTGGAGCTGGTTTATGATCTAGATTTTTGTCTCCTTGCGTGTGTGTGCGTGTGTGTGTGGGTGTTTACGTCAGGCCTTCAGTGTGGTTTTCCAGAAAGCTGTAACGAAGGCAGCACCAGACGCGGTGTTGAAGCAGAGGGTTTTAAACCTGATCGACAGCATCACGTTCTCCGTGTTTCAGTACACCACCCGCGGCCTTTTCGAATGTGACAAACTCACATACACGGCTCAGCTCGCATTTCAGGTAGGGTATTTCCCTCATTAGATCTGTCACTGTCTTCATAAGCATCTTTTGCCTCAAATTTTCTCTCTCTCTCTCTCTCTCTCTCTCTCTCTCTCTCTCTCTCTCTCTCTCTCTCTCTCTCTCTTTTTCTCTTTCTCTCTCCGTCTTGTCTCTGCAGATTCTGGTGATGAATAAGGAAGTCAACACTAATGAGATGGATTTTCTGCTGAGGTATCCCGTCCAGCCTGGTGTAACATCCCCCGTCGACTTCCTGTCTCATCATTCATGGGGAGGAATCAAGGTAAAACCAGATGTGTGCACTGAGCCACTCATTGCATTTACTTCTGATTTGTTTAACATGCTTGTACTTATAAAATGTGTACTTAGGCGCCTTAGATGATGACTTGCATCACAGTTACATCACCCACACAGTTATGCACAGGAACTTGAGAAAATATCTATCCAACCATCCATCCATCCATCCATTCATCCATCCATCCATATTGTATGACTCAACCCAGCTGCTGGACGTTTTCTTTTTCAATTTATTTATTTATTTATTTATTTATTTATTTATTTTTGCAGTCACAGATGCACAACACACAGAAAAACATTAGTTCTGAACATCTCCAAGGGCAATGTCGAGCAAAAGTTTACCTACTTGTCAGATCTGATAAGCGCTAAGCTGAATCGTAATGGCAAGTACATCCCTGGTGCGTTCAAACCGTGTTAATATTTAAGTTAAAGGCTTACAGTAATATAAAGACACATCATTTTAGAAGTTGTTCTAAAGTGACTGTTTTTGTTTGCTTAAGCGTCTAGTCCTGCAGCTGTAATACATATCTGCCATAATGCCTGATGGAGTCATTATGCTTTGTGGATTACAGTATTATATACAGTACTGTGCAAATATTTATTCCAAAGATACGTACAAACTTTCTTGTATTTTTAACTTTCTTGTATTCTCCAGGCTTCCTAAAGGGCATTTTTGCGTCTCATTTTCAGTCCAGTCCCTGTACCTGACCAGTTTCAGCGCAAAGTTTTTTGTTTGTTAAGCCACACAGTGATCTATGAATCACGCAACCATAAAAAAAAAAATCTAACTTAAAGTGTGAGTCAGTGAGAAACTGATGCTGATGATCAGGCCAGTGATTAGTGTACTGGTGATGCTGAATGCTGAGCGGTTGGAACAGACGAGAGGGGAAATGAGGTTGCTGCTGAAGTTTTTACATAAACTACCTAGTTTTAATAATAATAGTTTAAATAATTTATAATAATGCAATGCATAAACTGTCACATTAAATCATTTGCTCCTATTTCTTAAAATTTATTCTACAAAATTTAATTTATTGTAAAAAAAAAAAAAAAAAAAAAAAAAAAAAGAGGACTTTTTACAGACTGCATAAATCAACACCCTGTCTATGTAAGGCAATACAATACATGTAAACTTAGTCGATGTACAATATTAGAGGCCAAAACCACAATTCAAGGAACATTTTGTATTCGTATAGCTTGAAATGAAATATAAATCAAGCAACACATTATAATTAACATTATAAACAAAAACATTATAATTGCCAAGATCCAGGAATGGTCAATATCACTACTTCAACTTTGCTTGCATAAAATACTATATAATATATGAAAAGCTTTTTGGTTTTAAATGTTTTACATCCCCCCCCCCCCCTTTTTTTTTTCCCTAATTTAAATAAATAAATAAATACATACATACATACATACAGTTCAACCAATCAAGTGGCCTCAGCGACACATACAAAAAAAATCATGCAGATGCAGGTCAAGAGTTTCAGTCAATGTTCACATCAAACATCAGAATGAATGAAAAAGTGCGATCCCTGTGACTCTGACCGTGGCATGGTTGTTGGTGCCAGATGGGCCGGTTTGAGTATTTCATAAACTGCTGATCTCCGGGGATTTTCAGACACAACCGTCTCGAGAGGTCACACAGGATATGTGTGTCTGTTTATATATAGAAACCTCAGGTCATAACACTGTCTCCGGAGACTTGTACCTCTGTGCTTCCCTTCTTACCCTGACATGCCCATCACTCTGGAACAGGGTAAATCATGACTCATCATACCACATGACGTTCCTCCATTGCACCAAAGTCGTTGCTCCACGAGCATGAACACATGGTAACGTTCTAGCGGAGACCAGTCTAGACAATGTATATTGGCAGGATGCCACACCTCATAGGGGCACTTTTTACACAAGACACTGATTATCTTGTCTCTCAGTCATGGTTTAGTTATAATTCTGGGCCAATGCTAGATGGAAAACAATGGATGAGTGCTGACTACTGACTTTTGGTTTGCATGGTTCACAGATCAGGCAGGAGGACCCCTTGGCAGAATTTTGATTAGGGCCCCAGGGAGGTCTGGACTGGCTTTGCTTTGCACAGTTTAAGTCACAGCATTTTCATGTCACTTCCAAATAGCTTGTTTTTTTATGAAAACAGGATTAATTTTAAAACTTGGATGCCACAAGAAACAGTTAACTGTGCAGTTTAAAACTGTGATCATTGCTTTGTTCTTAGCCACACTCAACATTACTGTTTCCAACATGAAACTTTTTGTTATGGCCATAATTGTGCTTTAAAGGTTCACTGCTTATGATTTGAATAAGCATTTTCTGATATGAAATACTTTTTTTTCACATGGTAATGGATTAAAACTGGAGTTTGCGTGTGCAACCCTGTGTGTGGATTTGGTTTGTATAACATGGGGATGGAGAGCAAATGAAGAAAAAAAATCCAAGAATAGCAATTTGTTTTTGATCATTGAACCAATTATTTTGGAAAGTACAGTTATATATAGTGCTGTGGAGAAGTTTCGAGCCACCCCTCGTTTCTTAGTGTGCTTTCACAGACAGACTTTCTTGTTCTTTTTCCAAATTAAATGAAATATACATCATTTAATTGAATGTAATTTAATTTAATATGAACATTTAAGGTGTGGCTCAGTCAAGACCTTTTGCACAGTACTGTGTTTCTGCTGTGGCGTTGGTGGAAAAATGTATTATTGTGTGTAATGTTTCTCTACACTAGTTGTTTTTCCTAATTTTTCATGAATGTTGCTCAGAATTCTGGGGCTCAGTGTGAATAAGAAAGAAAGTCTTTCACAATACGAAATGTTTCTTTTTGCACCATCAGCACTTCAGAACTCTTCATTGTGAAGAAACTCTCTAATGTTTACTCAGCAATTTAAACAGTATAAAGACAATTTGCTTTGCTATTATATTAAATTAACATCTAAACACCCACCTCAAACCTCCCTGGGACTTTTTTTAGTTGCCAGCCCTTTTTTTCTCTTTAGCAGTTCGACATGGCTCATTCAGCAATTATGGCACCTGCGTGCATGCAATATACAATGCACACCAAGTATTACAGGGTTATTACAGTGTATAATGTGCTTTAATCTCTTACTAAGACCTGTGAAATTTAAATTGAATTGTAGGTGCCCCATAATGCAATACTCTGTTAATCTATTTATCAATGTATGAAAAAAACAAAAAAAAAAACAAATGGGCATAATAATTCCAAACTCAGACAGAAGGACATGCTTGAAAAATCTGATTAATGTGATGTAGCTACCATTGCTCTTTGTTTCTTTTCCTTGGGTTATTTTAGCTGAAATGTTTTATATTAGAAGGGACAGTATTAGCTCAAGCACTTGAGGTTACAGTTACTGAACAGAAGGTTGGGGTATCGAAGCAGCGCCACCACAGGTTTACCAGTGTTGGGTCCTTGGGCTAGACCTTTAACACATACAATAATTAATCACTAGAGATGCAGGGCATCCTCAGTCCTCTACCCAAGCCTGATGGAATGGGTGGGTTGAACCAGAAAGGGCATCTGGTGAAAAACCTGTGCTAATTCCTTGTGGATTGAATGAACTATGTAGTGACCCCAAGAATAAGCACAAAACTCAGGCGACAAATGTTTTATTAGAAACTAAATTAATATTAAAAAACACTCAAGATTTTTTTATGTATGTAAATATGCACTATTTCTATTTAGGTATATCTCCTTACCTACAGTGATCATCGAAATGCTTTATGTTGTTTTTTTTATTGCCACGGTCAAGCTTTGACAAAGTTTATTTGCAGACAACTTTCTGACCTGTCATGTGCACAATATTAGAATAAACTAAAGATATACAGACTAAAGATAGATTATACACCCCTCATATTTTGTTTCAAAAGAGTCAAACATTCTTTTTTATTTCTGTTTTTAATGTCATCTTGTGCAATAATTCTCCAGACTTTCTGAAGGGATTTTCAGTCACTCTCATTGTTAGTCCAGTCCCTTTACCTTTTGTTTGTTTTTTAGCCATAGAGTGAGCTATGAATCATTCAAGCATTTAAAAAAATCTTACTTAAGGCATAAACTAGTAAGAAACAGGTGCAGAAGATGACAGATGATCAGGCCTGTGATTAATATACTGGTGATGCTGAATGCTGAGTGGTTGGAACAGACGAGAGGGGAAATAAGGTTGCTGCTGAGGTTGTTACATAAATATTTTAAAATATATATTTTTAAATATTTTTAGGTACTTTGAAACCTGCTGCAGCAAAACATTTGCTCCTATATTATTTGATCTACACATTTAAATTCATACAAATGCATTTTGTGTCTTCTATGAAGGCATGGGCACAAATTGTGTGGTTTTGGAAGCATGAGGAAACATATTTTTTGTGTGCTATAATTGAAGGCAAAGTGTTATATTTTATTAATTAAATATAAGTCAAATAAAGACAAATAATTGTGGCATACAAGGAATAAACCACTTCAGGTCTAGTTATAGGTAAATAAGTAACTTAATAAATAACTGCATATGGAACTTTAAATCCTCTAGCCAATGATTTATGTTTTCTCTCAGGCACTTTGTACAATGGATGAATTCCGTAACCTGGACCGGGATATTGAGGGCTCAGCAAAGCGCTGGAAGAAGTTTGTGGAGTCAGAGTGTCCAGAGAAAGAGAAATTTCCCCAAGAATGGAAGAACAAGACCTCGCTGCAGAGGCTATGCATGATGCGAGCACTACGACCTGACAGAATGACGTATGCCATCAGGTTAGTAATCAAATAAAAACCAGTCAAAGTAATTAAATAACAAGGTGGTAATTAGTAAGCAGATTTATTATAAACATGTCATCACTGTACAGGCTGTAAAACCTTCATTGTCGACTCATGTCAGGTTTGTGTTTTTTATACAGTATTCCAGCTCTTCACATGCATGACTCAGATTGTCCGTGGCTGAAAAGTTCTGATTAGCTGGCTTAAGGCTGTAGTACAATATGTGGCTGTCTGTAAGCATGGACGAGTAGGCAGATAATACCTTTTACAGTAAACAAACAAAAAAACAAAAAAAGCATTCTGTGTAAACACCAATCATCCACAACACTAAAATCTCGCTGTCTTATACTGTACTTGTGCTGCCAAAACGTTGAACAATCAAAGCATGGACTCCACAAGACTTCTGAAAGTGTTCTTTGGAATCTGGCACCGAGCGAGCAGAAGATCTTTTAATCCTGTAAGTTGTGAGGTGCAGACTCAATGGATCAGACTTGTTTGTCCGGCACATTCCACAGATGCTCAATAAGACTGACGTCGGAAGAATTTAGAGACAAAGTCAACACCTTGGATTCTGTCATTTGCCTCTAACTATCCCTGACATATTTTGTTTTGCAGTATGGCAGGCCTGTGGCAGTGTACTTGGTCTGAAACAATGTTTCGGTTGGAACATGTCAAAATAACAGTGCCAGGATCCAAATGTTTCCAACAGATCATACTGTCGCCCAGGCCATACCTTTACCTCTGCTGGCTTGCCTTCCTTTAGTGGTGGATCATCATGCCATATCTTGTCCAAGTGATGCCAATACACCCAGCTGTTCACATAATTTAAAAGAAAATGTGATTCATCAGTTCTGATGCCCATATGCCCATTGTAGGTACTTTGGTGGTAGACACGGGTCAGCATGGGCACCCTGAGCTGTAGCTACGCAGCCTTTAGTTCACTAATGTTGCCACTTTTGGTAGGAACTATAACATACAGTACCAGAAACACCCTGGCTAGATATTTACATTTACCACGTTTAGCTGAATCCTTCATCCAAATCGACAGTTTATCTCACTATATATCTGAGCAGTTGAGGGTTAAGGCCCATGCTCAAGGGCCCAACAGGTGCAGTGGTTGGGCTGGTCTTTGAACCTGGGACCTTCAGATCAGTAGTCCAATACTTTAACCATTGAGCTACCCCTGACCCTTATAACAATTTGGCCCTTGTCAAAGTTACTCGGGTATTTCTACTTGCCCATTGCTTCTAACACATCAACTTCAAAACTGTGTTTACTGTGTTTAAAAAAATAAATAAATAAATAAAAAACTGTTTGTTGACTTATATATCTCAACTTGACAGGGGCCACTGTAACGAGATAATTACTGTTATTCATGTGTCCTGTCACTGGTTTAATTGTTATGCACGATTAGAGTATATACACAAGCATGTCCTTTGACTTATGAAGAGATTATATTATACTAACAATTCTTGTTTAACTGTGCTGTATGCAACTGACAGTGGACAGAAATGGATTGGAAATTGTACTCCTGAAGATAAGCACATTTTTTACCCATGCACGTTTAATCTAAATTGTCTTAGTGACATGAATCACCATTTTAAACAGACAGATGCAGTAATATTATATTTTAATTGCATGCTGAGTAAAAGACGTCCGTTTCTCTGGACAGAGATTTTGTGGAGGAAAAGCTGGGCAGTAAGTACGTGATGAGTCGATCGGTAGATTTCGCCATCTCCTTTGAAGAATCAGGAGCTGCCACGCCCATATTCTTCATCCTCTCTCCTGGAGTCGATCCACTAAAGGATGTGGAGAAACATGGTACAGTTGCTTAGACTTCTTTTTTTTTTTCTGTTTTAAGATGAAACTTTTTAATGGCCTCCTGTTCAAATCCATGGTGGCTCATGGACTGTTGTTTTGGAAGATGTTTCCGAAACAGAAAATACAAGTGTTTCATTTAAAAAAGAAGATAAAACGTCTTGACGTCTTGTATCAGGAGGCCAGCTCTGGCTGTCCATGCATTGTGTGTTTTGAAAGGGTACATCTTAAAGCCTCCTGGAGGAGTGTGGAGATCGATTAGGCATGGCTGTGTGTGTGAGTGTGACTAATCGAATTATAGCCAAAGTGCACCGCAATCAATTAGTGAATGCTTGCCTAAAGAGAGATCTTCTGACAATTGCAATTATACTGAGTGTCTATATACTGTATGAACATGTGTCAAGTGTAAATGTAAGGTGTGAATTACGTAGTTCTTTGTAAAGTAACTGCTAAACAATATTGTATCTTGTAGGTCGAAAGCTGGGCTACACGTTCGACAATAGAAATTTCCACAATGTGTCTCTCGGCCAGGGCCAGGAGGTGGTGGCTGAGAGGACTTTGGATCTAGCTGCACAAGAAGGCCACTGGGTAATATTACAGGTAAAGACAAACGGTTTAAGCTCACTTTGAAATACACTGCTGACTTCACGCCAAAGATCATTCACTTTCTGATGCCCTTTTTAATAGCAGTTAACCTGCATTTAGCTGATCAGCAGCAGCCTCGCCATGGGAATTCAGTTATGAGTTGTAAGTATGCTAATGTCTTGGTCAGCAATGTGTGTTTCACCCAGTCGCCCAGGCTTCCTCTCTAGTGATTAATGACTCGTTTGGTCTGCCAGAATAGTGGGGGAGAGGAATGTGTCCTTACTCTAAGCCAGCATGATGGCCCAACCCCGGGGAGAGATGCGCACTCCACTAATGAGTCTATTAGGTTGCTTCTACTCCATCCAAATGTCAGTGTGAAAACACTCTCCGCTCTCCTGCCCAGCTGCTTATTATGGGTATTAGTTTGGAACGGTTCCAGCTGCTATTGAAAAATGACATATTCACCAAATGCGTATGGATTGACAGACAAAGAATCCGTACAGTAAGAAAATGGTGTTTTTAATACGGATTATCTACTGGGTTTGGATAAATACTGAGGTTATGGCAACAAAAGCAGAACTTATCCACACAGATGGATGACACTGCCATATCTCTTTGCAACAGGACTGCATTTTTAACTTTCTAAAGAAGCACCAGTACAGAATCCTAATGGCCCTTATTGGCAGCTGGAAATGGCAGCAGTGGACAGAATGTGAGCGTTCTTCCTTTAAATCCCCGAGCTTCTCTACAGCGTATCACATACCTCAGGAACTCCAGGCGAGCAGACGAGTGGTTGTTTAATTACTTTTGCATAGCAGTGCAGATCGGTGTGTTTAGAGTAAATTCTTCCCCCTCCCGTAAGAAAGCTTCCACTATATGCCTCTCCCTCCACTAATCACCCACCCCACCACCCATTTGTTCCTCGAAAGTTCATGGAAGCTCAGCGGGTCAATGGAAAGTTCCCCTCCAGTGAAGGTTAATTATATTGCAGCACACAGAGCCCAGTCGACCAAAATGCAGAAAAGCACTTGCTGTGGAGAGGCAATCAATTGCAGAGATTGGAAGAGAAAATCCACAGTCTTGGGAATCAAGTGGCCTAAACTGGATGGACCCCCCTCTCCCTCCCTCGCCTCATGTTCCGAAATGTCCTCTTAAAGGCCTACAATGAGCTGTGAATTGGAGAGCATCAGAAAGGAACAAGGTGAGATACCTCAGGGCAGGAGAAAAAAAAGCATTATTGGAGAATAGGCTGCCATGGCAGCATTCAACTTTTAATGAGTTTTTCCGAGAAAAGAAGCAATGCCGCACATTACAGTTTATTCTCAGATTGTGTCACTGCTTAGCACCTACAGCTCACGCTCACATTCTGGTGTCATTTTGATGCCAGTATATACGTCAGTGTTGTACCAGCATAGTGTACCATGAATTGTGCTCTTAGTGAAAGCTGTTATTTTTACTTAGATGCTCAAGTTCTGTTCTGACGGCACTTTTTTTTTCCCTTCCCCTTCTGATTATTTAATTATGTTGTTAACAGGTTATGCTAATGAATCAGACACAGTAATTGTATAATCACTTCATACAGCTCCAAAGCCGCTGATTGCAAACTCCGACACATCTCCTCTTCCATGAATGCAGACACCACAGATGTGGCGTCTCCCTGCTGGGCGAGCGCTTGATAAACCAACGTGTTTAGCCAGGGGAAGGCGAAAAAAAGGACACACTCTGCATGCTGGCAAGCCGCAATAACGTGCAATAACAGCAAGTACGCGTTGTTAACAGCAATCAAAACACCTCTTCTCCGACAGCGCGGATAACTTTCTCTCATCTCTGAGTGCTGAGAACACTGAGGGTCGGCGCTTTTCTTTCACGAAGAATTCATTTCCACTTGCTCTCTGTCACTCTGTGCCCTTTAGGAACAATGCGGAAAATTTGCGCTGACGAGTTGGAAATTGTTTTGTGCTCTAAAGTGGTGTGGATCCTTTTCACCCTTCTGTGGATATCCCATTATCCCAATCGTCTCCGATTTAACGTTTGTCTAGGAAAATCATCTGACCAAGTCTTTTGGTCACAACATACTGTACATCGCCCTTCTTGTAACGAGAGAATTCTTTGCAGAGTCACTGTTGGTGAATCCCTGTTTAATTCACACTTCACTGCAAATGAGTCATGCTCATTTTTATTCCAAGCAGAAGAATGAAAACTTAACAATCTGCAGGTCATAGAACTGTAAACAAAGTAACTGGATGCCAGAACATAGTTTTCCAGAGCAAACATGACAAGCATAGTCTTGATATTTAGCTTTTTTCTTTCATGTAGCCATAATCATCTATTCAGACATACTGTACCACCATTTGAGATCTGGATGACAACACGTCCTCTTTGTAATCTAATCGCATATTAATTTCTCTTTTTTCCACCCAGAACATCCACCTGGTGGCCAAGTGGCTGGGCACTCTGGAGAAGAAGCTGGAGCAGCACGCCGATGCCAGCCACCAAGATTTCCGAGTGTTCATCAGCGCCGAGCCTTCGTCTTCCCCCGAGGGTCACATCATTCCGCAGGGTATTCTCGAGAACTCCATCAAAATCACCAACGAGCCACCGCTGGGCATGCATGCTAACCTGCACAAAGCTTTGGACAACTTTAACCAGGTACACCGAGACAAGTAACATATGGTGCATGTGAAACATATGGCGCGGCAATTTTTTATCTGTCATATTACAAGCGAGGATTTTCAGACACACTCAGACAAAATCCAATTACAGATGTTTGTTTAAAGCACATCTAAGACAGAATCAAAAAACTTGAGTGCTTTCGAAATAGCTTCGTTTTTACCCTCAATCTGGGCTGCAGTGCATGTCACCCTGGTAATCTCAGTCGTCTAAAAGATTTGGGTTATTGTCATGGCTAATGATGATTAAAATTCGGCATGTCTTGTCAATGAAACCCAACCAATGCCATTATCCTTGAGTTTGCTCTGAGCTCTTTTCGTGCTTTGCCAAGCTGATGGATATCTATCAGATAAATGCTATACTGTGCAACGTGCCGACGTTGTAACTTTCCTTTGTTAGATGGCTTCCGCTCCAGTCATGTACGAGCCTTGAAAGCAAATCAATGCTGTAGAAAATAAACGCGAGCTAATTGTCTCACCAGCTCTAGGAAGCTGCAACAATATAAAAACAAGAACTGCTTTTTTATACTGACATTTTCAGCAGCCAGAGCAACTTGGTGGCTGAGCCAGTTTCTTCCTGTCGAAGGACTGATATATGCGATTGATATCGGCAGTATACACTGCTCACACCACCTGATCTAAAAAGCAATAAACATTACTACCAGGATATTTTTGTGCAGTTTATATTGCATTCTAATGTTCCAGTAAAGGTACATTAAGATTCTAACTATTGGTAATGTGAAAACTACTGGTAGTATATTTTTATTAGTTTCTCCCTCTGTACCTCGAACCATATCTGCTTCACATTTTACATATTTTATGTGCGAGGAAGTGAAAAAGTGAGAAAACACTGTTCTATGCGATGGTACATTAACAGTTTTACAGACGATATACTGTAAAAGCTAATATGGATTTTATTTAACATTTAACAATTAACAGAAATCAGGACAGATTTTTTAAATAAAAGTAAAAAAGAAATAATGGGTAGGGACAGATATTATGATACACACACACACACACAGAGAGGGTGAGTCAAAAGTTATCTCTGGCTATAAAATTAATTTTAATTAACTTTTAGAAAAATACATGTACATACGTTTTTCGACATAATCTTTAAAAACCCAAGATGTGAACCACATACCCTTTGTCGTCGTAGAACTGCTTTTAGGTGACCAAACATGGAGCGAAATCAGAACTATAGTGAGGATGCTTTAACACCTAAAAACTAAGTTTTTGCATCGTCACATCACCCTTGGATAGCTTTAGCTCTTCAATAAGCATCTCACTGTAACGATCACTCTTGATTGTCGAATCTTTTCAATGTTTCAATACTGGACCTTGAAAATCCCAGAAAACGATAAGCATCAATTTTCCAGCTGATGGTTGACTTTTGAACTTTTTCCTGGTCGGCGTTTATGGATGTGTCTGTTCCATAGTCTGCCGTTTACTGTCAGAGTCACTCAGTAGTGATAAATCTATGTCTCGTTACCAGTAATGAATCTCTTTAAGAAACTTTTAAATACAGTGGAACCTCGGATTACGAGCATAATCCGTTCAAATTTTCCCATAAGAAATAATGGAAATTCTAATTATTCATTCCACAGCCCAAAAAAATAAATACATAAAAATTATTAACACAAAATATAAAGTAAAAATAAAACAAATTAACCTCCACTTTACCTTAAAAAAATGTAAAAATAAATCCCGACAGGTAAGTGTTTCCATTTATGCGCACATGCGCTGTGTGTGTTTTTTTCTCGGTCTTGCGCTGCGGAGTGTGTGTGTTATGTGTGTGCGTGCACGTAATTTGGCACCGTGCCTGTTTTTTACATAACACACACACTCTGCAGCGCAAGAGAAAGAAAAACATACACACACACACACGGATGTTGATTATACCAGTAAGTGACGAGCACTAAGACCCAGCAGGGGAGATGATGACCCGCAGCGCAAGAGAGAGAAAAACCGCTGGCTCAGTTGTGATCACGTGACGCTCGCCGTCAAATCAAGAAGCACATGCGTGATACATGATACTCGGTGCTCGTAAACCAAGACAATGCTCGTTTTCCAAGTCAATTAAAAAAAAAATCTTTGCTCATCTTGCGGAACACTCGTAAACCGTGTTACTCGCAATCCGAGGTTTTACTGTAATGAAAAAGTAATTTGCATCCATTTTTGCTCACACTGTAATTAAAAATGAACTGATGTAACACGTTCACACCTGCACATCAGTGACTCTGGAGACAGTAGCCTTGAACGGAAAGCAGCGCCGATAAGACATTGAAGGCTAACATATGTTTTAAAACCAGAGTGCGGATAATTTTCGACTCATGCTCATATGTATGTGTGTGTGTGTTTGTGTCTCTTCCCCAACGCCTTTGCATCTGTGGCTAATAATGCCCAAATGGTATCTCTTTCCTTTTGCACTATACAATGCTACATGACAGTTTATTTTAATTCAAGCCCTCTTTTTTTAATGCTTTTTTTTCGCCTTGACACACCCACGAGAAACAGTATTTTAATCACAAGGACGTTATTCTCTTTGGATATTCATATTCAATTAACATTTTTAAAATACCCTCACCCCCTCACCCTAGGAAAACGTGCCGCTGCTCATTTTCTTTGAACCTCTCAGCTGTGCGCTAGAGGAGGAATGCAGTGCTTTCAGTCGTATTCACCCCAGTGAAGCTGTGTTTGGAATCTTAATGCGTCCTGTGTCTGAATGAGAGGCTCCATAACTCCACCTTTAGCTCAGCTCTCGCGTCGAACATACTAAGTGTTCTACAGCTTTCGCTGCATGATAGGTATAGGAGAGGTCTTTGCAATTTATGTGGTGTTACTGGTGTGTCTGGCGAAGAAACCCTCCTGTGAGACCAGTTGCCATTTATTTCTTTTACGCCCACCTGATCCCTGTCGTTCTCGTTAGAGTCATCTTTAATAATGAGCTGGGGGAAGGCAGGATTGTTAAGCACACCGATAAGTGATAACAATTAAGAACATCTCAGACGTTACTGAATCTGGTCCAATCATTTGTCTCCACTAATGAACTATGTAGCTCTGCTGGGAGCTGTAAAGGAAAATGGACACTGGCAGGTGGTTAATAATAATAACAATAATAATAATAATAATAATAATAATAATAATAATAGCACTTATATAAAGGCATTCATATACAGTATCTTTCATCCAAAAAAAAAAACATAAGTGAATTGTCAGAAATTTGAAGAGTGACAAATGTGAGAAAAGAATGTTCTGAAAATCAGAAACCAAAATAGACTAACCAATTCATAAGAATCATATCCCAACTGCAGACATAATCCTGGTCATGTGACCAGCAGCTGATGGGAGCGTTAGTTCAGCGCCTCTGTGCTACTCACCATTAATTAATGAAATAATGAAGTAGTGAGTGAAGTAGGGAGGAAGGAAGGAAGGAAGGAGCAAAAACTAAACAACTTGCAGCTAAATTAAACACAAATTAAAGACAAATATTCAAATAAATCTACTGCCTGGCCAAAAAATATGTTGCCAGTTAAATTTAAAAAGGGAAATACTTAAGAGGCTTTGTTTGCATAATTACTGCACTTTGCAGAAGAAATGTTTTTAAAAGAAAATCTGTAATGTCTGTGATCGGTCATTAAACTGTTGTTGAAGCTGCATCATAAGAAAACAACATTACAAATTATAGCTGTGTTTAATAAGGAAAGTAAGAGCATTCCTACAAGCTCAGTGTAACAAGAGCTCTAAGGATTGGGACTAAAGAGCTGTGTGTCAAATCAGGAAACTTACTGTACGGCAATAAAATGAAGTCTCACTGCCTGATTGTGCTAAATGACGAGATTATCACATCAAGGAATGGCATGACCAATGCAGACTGTAGTCAAAGCTCTCATCAAAATTGCTAATTGAAGATGCTGCCTGCATGTCATGTGAGATAATATACAGTACACTCATCTCAATATACAGTATTAGTCAAAGGTCATATGGCATTAGGTTTGCAATTAATGTAAAACAACAACAATCAGCTATTTTAAGACACAAAGTTCAGCTGTTCTGGAACA
Organism: Clarias platycephalus; assembly: GCA_030068275.1. Taxonomy (NCBI): domain Eukaryota; kingdom Metazoa; phylum Chordata; class Actinopteri; order Siluriformes; family Clariidae; genus Clarias; species Clarias platycephalus. Next base: position 8,855,964 of record JAQQZT010000006.1, read on the forward strand.
GTTAGACAATACTAGAACAGTATTGTAAAGTGCATTAAAAAAAAAACATCAAGCACCATGATGAAACCGGCTCTCATGAAGACCATCCCAGAAAAAACAGGACCAAGACTTCAAAAAGTCTCAAAAATCACTAAATCAACAACACGTCAGATTAGAGCCATTGTGAAGCCTTTACAGAGCATAAGTAGCAGACATATCTCAATATAACCTGTTCAAATGATGTTCAGCATTGTTTTACAGTGTAGAAAGAAATAAAAATCAGGAAAGACTATGGAATTAGAAGGTGTGTCCAAACTTTTTTGAATGGTACTGTATATATGATTTCTAATATTGGCCTGCATCAAACAACCAATAATAACAATACAGTGCATTCACTTTTACAAATGTACTCTTAATGCTTGATTTTCTTTTCCTGACTTGTTCCCATAAATGATTGCTCTTTGACAGGACACGTTGGAGATGTGCGCACGTGAAAATGAGTTTAAAGGCATCCTGTTCGCCCTGTGCTACTTCCATGCCGTGGTAGCTGAACGGCGAAAGTTTGGCCCTCAAGGCTGGAACAGGAGCTATCCGTTCAACACCGGTGACCTCACCATCTCAGTCAATGTCCTCTATAACTATCTGGAGGCCAACAGTAAGGTGAGGACCAAATGCCACAATTACAGCTGGAAAGAAACAGATTTGAGGATGAAATAAAGAGTGAAAACGCGAACGGAAGAATAAAAGTGAGAGAGGGTAAAAACAAGGCTTGTTGACATATGCCCTGCCTGCAGAAAAGCGAGTTAGGCTTTTGCTGAAGCTGGTGAAATTACCCTTCTCTACCCACGCACCATCCCACTCCAAATCGAAAAGCTTTGCCCTTTACTACACGAAGCCATTTCACATTTCAGAGGTTGCTTATATGTGATAAAACTACAATAGAAATAAGTCTTGCGTTTCCCATGAACCACATATAAAAAGATATAGTCTTCAGGAAGCATTATATATTTATACAGTTGGATTCAAGGATATGAAGGAAATGAAATATTATTGTTTGTTTTTTATATTTTTAATTTTGCCCTCATGCTACAATTAAATTATTGGTATGTCTGCAAATGGTATTACTGAGATATTAAGCCCTCGTATCTAATAAAGCAAGACTTTCAAGCAAGATTGGCATGCAGCCTGAGAGTTCCCCACCGACTTTATCTTCCGTGGTCACAGAGCTCATAATGTACACCTCTTACCTGGAAGAACACTTTATCTGTCAGCTGTATGCTGGACGGTATATATTAGCTTAATCACATTACACTCAGCAACGGCCCAAGGGACACAGGTTGTTGCCCGAGATGCCCCAGAAGCAGCCACATTAACGGGCATATACTGCAGTATATACAGTATAATAATCTACATTATAATGTCAAGATGTTTGAATTCACGACTGTTAACAGTTTCTTATGTATATGAAATATTAACACGTAATATTTTGCTTAGTTGATGCATTGAAAATTGCAACAAATTACATTTTGATAACACTTCTGTATGGAGTGTGAAATAAATATTAGGCGTTAATTCATTGCTAATAAATGTGAACATGATTAATGAATAATTACGGAGCTTATTAGAGTTTCTTATGCATATCTATGAATATTAAAGATGTTGCCTATTTCTCCTTAGAAACTTTAGTTTCTGGAAATGTGTGTGATCCTAAAAGTGTAACGCATAATTTTAAATTGATATTAATATCTATTGGTGGTGACATACTGGCTTAAACCTGATTTATGCTTTTGTGTCAAGTCTTCGCGGAGTCTATGCCATAGGCTACTCCAGTGGCCTACGGCATTTTGAGTGTTTATACTCATGCACTCGTGTTGCTATGCCACTGTGCCACAGTGGTAAGTCTTTGGTGTTGTTCAAACTGGAAAATAATAGCTAATAAATGTTGAAAAACAATTCCTTTTACTAAAATTACTGCAATGCAGAAATAAAAGAAGACAGCAGAGGAGATGATCAGTATGATGTTCAACTCACTTCAAAATTGAAGACGTAAAGGAGGTGGACGTGCGATTCTACCAGGTGTAGACATCTCCAGGACAAATCGGGCTACACATCTACTGTATGAACAACCTACAGTGTAGACGTAAAGCAAAAGCATGAATCATCCGTTAGAGATTAGCACTGTTCCACATCCAGGTTTTGGGGTTTGAATCTTGCATGTTCTTCCTGTGCTTATGAGATTCCTCAGGGTACTCTGGCTTCCTTCCATGGTCCAAAGACATCCCATCCAGAATGAACCACCTTGTGCCTAATTTCCCTGGGATAGGTTCCAGTTCCCCATGACCCAACACAGGATAAACAGTGTACTGTAATTACCAGATGGATGAAATCTATTTGAACTGAAATTTTCTTTGTCTTATTTTTTTGTAATGTTGCCTTCAATACCTGTCCAAAACCTTCCAAGCTTAATTAGAGTTGCTATGTATTTTTCCCTCTCCAAAAGGTATGTCAATATTTAAACAAAGCAAGGTTACTCATTTTCAAAGTCAGCTTATGCAGCTGCTTAAGTTAATCGGTTCATGTACCTGAGGTTGTCAAACGAGAAGATACTGTAAGTGTTGCCTTTATGCTTGCAAAATGATGGGATAGAAAATGCAGACTGGAGAAGCCTACGTATAGATTTTTTTAATGCAGAACTTAACTTAACTAACTTAGCATAAGATAATAGATAAGGGTTATAAAATCGAAAAATGTGTGCAGGACATGTTGCAGGCTATTTATTCTTACTTTTAATAATGCTAATGTTTTTGTTAATACAACACTCTTCTGTAAAAATTAAAAGGCATCTAACATGACCAACATTTTTGGCATGGTAACAGATTGTGCCTTAAATGGCATTCCACATACTCTATAGCACCTGCTTTCAGTAAAAGAAAAAGAAAAAAAAAATCACCCCACACTGTTAGTAAAGTATGATGTAATCATGTTGGGAAAATGTGTCATTTGATAAGATGCATTTTTTGTAACGGATGGTAGTGGAAATATTTGCCATTTGAGCCTATTGTATGCAGGTTGTGTTGTGCAATATAGCAATCTTTACTGTGTAGAACATTAGAAATGAGCTCGGAGATGTATTGCAGTCTCCAGAGTGGAAAAGTCGAATAGCGGGTGTGTTTTCTGTTTTGTTCAGGTGCCATATGATGACCTTCGCTACCTCTTTGGAGAGATAATGTATGGTGGCCACATCACAGATGACTGGGACCGAAGGCTGTGCCGCACCTACCTGGAGGAGTTCATCAAGCCTGAGATGATGGAGGGGGAGCTGTACCTGGCCCCAGGATTCCTACTGCCTGGGAACATGGATTACAACGGCTATCACCAGGTAAATGCACCTCCTGCCACCTCTTTCTCACAGAAACAGAATGAAAGTGAGAAATCCCTCAAGGGCTATGTACCTGGTGTTATTTTTGCAGAAAGAAATGAATGTAGGGAAAATGCCATCAAGCCTGGTTATTGTATCATCATGCACAATGAGTTGGGGTAAAATAGTATTGAAATAACTGAACAATCCCAGAATTACAAAGTTCTGATTATAGGTGTTTTCAAAAAAAAATGAAAGAAATGATAATGCTTTAAAACACATCAATTATGTTCTGCCATTTGTTTTCCTGTATAAACTGTATAATTATGCTGTTTTTTTCAGTTATGGATAATATGGGTAGTTTTGGTTCTAGAATTTTGTGACATCACAAATTTCCTACCATATACAAGATTTAAAAAAAAAAAAGGTTAATGCACCTTAGCTGAATACAGCTAAGGTGGGAAATTAAAAGGCATACCATTCCACACAGTAAGATCCCCACTGTTGATTTGTTGATTTAACACTTTCAGGGTTCATTTGAATCCAACTGGAGCATTCTAAACACTGTAAAGTGTTATTTCAACATTCTACTGTAGGCGTTAATTAAACACTGGAGATTCTGGAGATTTTACTGTGAGGAAGCCAGGAAAAATATGTAACTGGCTCCTGGATGAAATCTTAAATAAATCCAAGCAAAGAAAATCTGCCAAAATGGCAGGTAAACAGAAAGAAGTAAGAAGATTAAACATGGATTTTCAAAGAGAAGCGAGGAAAGACAACAGAATGTACCGGGACCAGTAAAACAAGGAGCTTGAAGACGACGGCACAAAGAACCACAACAGGAATGTGCAACTCAACAGGATTCAAATAACATTCAACGCCTGCAAAAGCGTTATTAAATATAAGAAAGGAAAAGCCACCCTTGAGGAAAACATGGCAAGGGCGATGACCCAGCTGCCAAATAACAAAACCCCAGGTTGATCATTACAAGAGTGCAGTGAATACCAAAAGAACATCCACAAGTGCTTCATCAACTACAATTTTTGACTGTATGGATCATGATAAACAGCGGAATGTCCAGCAAGACCACTGGGAGCCAAAACATTTGGTCAAAATTGTGCTGTTGTTGAAGAAGAAGCCAATGTGTGATCTATTCCCCTTACTTATTCAGCCTGTATGCTGAAATGTTTATGAGGAAGTTGGAGATTGAAGAGTCAAGAATCGGGATAAAGACCGGAGAAAGAAATCAATAATCTTCAAAATGCTGATGAAAGGATCCTCCTCTCAGAAACCGAAGAAGGCCTGAAACATCTGATCAAAAGAAACAAACAAGAAAGCAAGAAGGTTATAGCCTCCCCCTAAACATCAAAAAGACCAAGATCATGTCCACTGCAAGGAAAGGAAATGTCAAAAGCAATTGCCTGTTAGCAGATCGATAGAGGCGGTGAAAGCAGTATAGCAATAAAGCACTGAATCACATTGGTATTCACAGCACTGATGAACTTAAAACCAAACATGTAAAAGCAAGGGCGTTAGGCTAGTAATCAAATGCTGATTAGTTCATGCCATCATGTTGCCTGTAGCTACCTATGGCTGTAATAATCAGACCATGATAAAGCTACAGTAGACTGGAGGAAAAATGACTCATTTGAGCTGTGGTGTCGGAGAAGACTCCTGCGCTCTCCGTGGTCAGCAAAGCTAACGAACAAGGAAGGACTGCAACATATAAACACACACATTCACTGAAGGGTAAAATTATCAAACTCAGGATCTTTTTTTTTTTTTTTTGCAATGTCATGTGATCAACTTCAAATTGGAGAAAGCAATTATGTTTGGATTCTTTATGATCAAAAGAAAACTGCACTGCCAAAGAATATGGTGGTCAAATAATAACAATAATAACCATAATAATAATTATTTGCTATTCACAGCCATTTACAATTAGAACCTCAAACTTTATATTAATAAAACAGATGATGTGCTGAAAAAACTTAAATATATAGACCTCTATTTCTTTCTTGCATGAGAAGATTTCCTGCTGAACATTTTTGAAAAACTAAAGTATATTTTTAGAAGTTTAGCTGTATATTTTATTATACCAGACGACTGTCTGAGTTTCTTTTTTGATGCATTCACTAGTTTATTGTAAATAGTATAGGAAGCCTTCTATGCGTTTATAGAGCCTATTTTTTTCTAAAATGATGAATGTTTGTCACATCTTAATTCGGTTATACTTAGTGAGATTTTAAGCCTAACTGCGTTATGCTGAAGTTGTGCTAAGATAAAGTGCTAAAACATGTGGCATTTTTCCAAAATCACAGAAATACCTGAGGCATATTATAAACTGTATTATAATGTTTATGTATTTGAAGCCTACATTCCTACAGCTGGTTTATGAATCCTACGAAGGGAAAATCAGTTAAAATGTTTTGACAGACTGGGGCGGTTTTTTGCTCATTCCACTTTTAATGAATAACAACAAAAAAAAACTCTACTTAATATGGACAAATGCTGAGATTGAAAAATATCTATGTATGTACAAAAAGCTACAATATGCATATCACTCTTAATAGATTTTTTTGACTGGATTTCAGGTTCATTTTTATACAGCTGATAATCATTACAATTGTAAGAGGTCATTTTTTTCAGACTTCTTCTGTAGAGTAACTACCCATACTACTACATTTGAAGTATTCTGATTTATTACTCAATACGTCTGACAGACCAGACTGCGCGCTTTTTTATGTACATCTGTAACATCTGCAACTCAAGGTTAAATGTGCCTGCAGGGAAAGTTACATACTGTACTGTATATATGAAAGTGGTCTGCATGCAGTTCATGCCTTCAAGATTCAAGCCAGTTTTTATTAAGCATAAATATACAAGAGGTAGTTTTCCACTAGTGTCTAGACCACCAACTTAAAACGTTTAGCATTTGCAATTAAGCCCAACAAAATATCCATCCATAACCCATCTAGAACCCTACATATGTAGTCCAACTAGGGACGATGGAGGCCAATGGTGACCATTGTAATTATTCCTATTCGCACAACCGTGGTAGGGCCTCTGTTTCTGTTTCAATTTGGAAACACCTAATCTGCATGTCTATGGACTGTGGGAGGAAACCGGAGTACCTGGAGGAAACCCACCAAGGGACACAGCACAGGAAGAACATGCAATTTCCATGCACACAGACCGATTCAGGAATCGAACCTGGGACCCGGAGATGCAATGCTAAACTCTAAGACACTGTGTCACCAGTGAAATATCAGGGATAGTAAATGCAAACTGTCATACAGTATTAGTTACTAATAAAAGTAATAAAGTTAAAATTACTGGTTACTTTTAGTAAAAGTAATGCTGTACAGTATATTACTACTGTATTATTTATTACCTTTCTATAACAGTAATACAGTATATTACTATTACGAAAAACAAGATAACAAATTCCAAAACAAAATAACAAAGCCGAAAACAAAATAAAAATATTCAAAAACAAAATAATAAAATCAAAAACAAAATAATAAAACTGAAAAAATTAAATAAAATTGAAAACAAAATGACAAATTCGAAAAAAAAAAAAAAAAAAAAAAACTTAAACCGGAAAAACAAACAAATGTAAAATCAAAATAACAAAACTGAAAACAAAATAAAACCGAAAACAAAATAACAAATCAGAAAACACAACAACATATCCAGATACAAAATACAAAATGAGAAAACACAGTAATTCAGTAAAACCAGAAGACTACCTCTTCATAGTTTGTGAATTAAATTCTTTATCGCTGATTAGAAGAGACATCTGTCACTCAAGATATACTAGAAGTACTCTCAAGTCAAGTAAAAAATTATAATTTTAAAGCACATTTAACACAACTTAGTTAACCAAAGCTGTACAACCCTAAAATACTGAAATGAATCCTTAAATGAAAATACATTTAAATGTCCATTTGGCTGCAGTACTTCCTGTTTTTGTGTGAAAGATGTCTCGTCCAATCAGTGGTAATAATCAACATGCCCATGTGCGGTTTGCAAATGAAGCTTACATTTCACATCAATGTCATTGTTTTTTGTCATTTGTAATTACCTTAGAATTTGTTTTTATTATTATTTATTTTTAACTTATTGATTTTGGTCATAGTTGCGTTTGTTATTCCGCTTCAGTAACAAAAAAAAAGTTTTATTCAGACATTTGGAACAACACAAATAAATAATTATCAAATTATCATAATTATTCTTCAAAAATTCAAATGCTATTTCTAATGTTATTTAGGCTAGGAACACAACAAAAAAATATATATATTACTAGGATGTTCCCTCCACCAAAAAAAACTGATTGGGAACATTGAATGGTAAAATATATTAATAATGCCCAATATATACATTTCAGGATATTGTTACATCAGGAAAAGTGTGTATACTGTACACTTCAGTTTTAATCAAACACAACCATACATGTGCAGTTCTAAAATAACCTCTGAGCAACTGTTAAGTTTTGGTTCCTGATATTGACAGTTTGGTATTAAACGGTAGAAATATTCATAGAACATTCTGTATTTGGCCATATATGAAAATTGCACATATTGTGTGAATGTGCATGTTAATTGAACGGAGGTCCTACCACAGTTGTACAAGATGGAAATAAATATAGTGGTCACCACTGGCCTCCAATGCCTTTAGCTGGACTACAGAGGTTCCTATGTAGCTGGATAGATACAGTATACACTGTGCATCCTGGGTAAGAGTGTTACAAAAGATGCTAGGGATTTTTTGAGGTTCAAACACTGGTGGAGTGTAGAACCGTCTCTCTCTCTCTCTCTCTCTCTCTCTCTCTCTCTCTCTCTCTCTCTCTGCTTCGATCCAACTCTCTGTCAGTCTTAAACTGAGCATCATGGCAACTTTGGAATCTATGGATGGTAATTAAGGCAAACCGTGACTTTTGATTGCGCAGCATAACAGAACACAGTTATGAGAGTATAAACTACCTTTATTTCTCTACATAATGCCCTGCTCCTCTAATGCACTTATCCCAGCCATCATTCTATGATCAGACATTCCATTCACTGGATTTTCATGGAAAAGCCTCTCAGCCACCTTAGCCAGGATCACTATTCATGGACATAAAGCCTTCATTTCCACTATTAAAATATATTACTGTGGCTACAAGTTTGATCACTCAGCAGTTTTCATTCATGACAAATTTCATCAGAAGTCCTGGTTTGACTTGAACACCCCTTATATGTGTTTCTTAGAATTGCTGTGTGCAGGCTACAGTACATTCACTTAAATTAACTTCTTGGACCATTAGCAAAGTGTTCATTCACATAATCCATTGTTTGTGTGCTGACTTTCCGTGGTGTCTTTTTTGTGCTGCATTCCTAACTTTAATTTTATTTACCTTATATTTAGAATAGCAATCTTGCTTGAGCAAATTAACCCATGCTTTTTTTTCTCAGTACATCGATGAAGCACTGCCCGCAGAGTCGCCCTATCTGTACGGGCTACACCCTAACGCTGAAATTGGTTTCTTGACTCAGACATCTGAGAAGCTCTTCCGCACTGTTCTTGAGATGCAACCCAGAGACGGAGGCTCTGGGGAAGGCAGCGGCACCTCCCGAGATGAGAAGGTGCGCATATATTAAAGTGTTTCCAACAAAACAGCAAGAAGCAAAACTTTTTGTGTCATAAAATGACGAAACATGAACAGATGAAATGTTGTTGCTGTGCTGTTTTTTTTCCTCAGCAGTCTACTGTCATTTGCTGTTATGTACATTACGAGTGCAAGCTGTTCCCATTATTAGCCATTATTCACAGTATATTCTCAACTCTGTATTTCATGGCCTCTTTTTTTATCCCAATTACCATCATCATTTGATAAAATAGATGTGATCCTATTCACTATATTTTCTCTGACTAGGGTCATCTACCTTTAAAGGGGGTCATCTTCATTACACTGCCGTTTTTAATCTAGGTTCTCTCCTGTCTGAAGAGGCTAAGTGCAGCTAATTCCCCAGAAGTGGGCCCGGTTCAGTTAGCTCTGACATTTAAGAGATTAGATATGGGTGCTGTGGAAGTGTGTCTTGATGCATTATGACAGATGACCTTTTTAAGCTAATATTGGGATTTGTAAGCAATCACCATTTTGCATTAAACAGGTCATAAAAAGGGACAGAGACAAACACTTCTTTTTTTTCCCTCTCCAAAATATTGATCATTTTATACGTTTTCTCTCTTGAGTCCATAATAGCCTGATGTTCAAGGAACAATTAGGGAAAGACGAAATATACACCGTAATGTTACGGATATGGACATCTGAACTGGGCCTCCATTGCTCACTGAAATGTTTCCATGTTAAAGGTGAAAACCGTCCTGGATGAGATCCTTGAAAAACTTCCAGAGGAGTTTAACATGACGGAGCTTATGGGGAAGGTGGAGGAAAGGAGCCCGTACGTGGTCGTGGCCCTTCAAGAGTGTGAGAGGATGAACATCCTGACGCAGGAGATCAAACGTTCACTCAAGGAACTGAACCTTGGACTGAAGGTACTGTTCAGAAGAGATACACTCATGCATGTACAACTATAATGTATGAATATTGATTTTCCTGGTGTGTGGGCTATTAGGATGTATTTGTCTCTTTGCTCTCTTGGCCAGTCTGATAGCGTGACATTTCAAATGTTCTGTGAGTGCTCCATTACAGGTCGTTCAGGATAAATGAAATTTAAGCACCGGGGTGCTACAAATCGATTGCGCTGCTCATTCGAAAGCTATTTTAAGTGCATTATATCACTGAATGCCATTACACTCTTGATTAAGGAGAAGTGTGGGCCGTTTGAACCTTGCCAGAATGAAATCTGATTTACTAGGGATTGCTACTATTGCGATTTAATTCTCATCAGATTAAAACAGTAAAACAGTTCGAGTGCTACAATGCTCATGACGATGATCGTCTCTATCTTCGGTAAATACTTACATAGCATTTCATACGCGAGGCCAAAGCCACATTGTTGCAATCAAAAATGTCTTTGATTGCATTTGTTCACTACTACTGCCACAGAGTAGGAATTATTATTATTATTATTATTATTATTATTAATTTACTTTTAGCCTCCAACTCGCCATGCTTCTCTTTCAGGGTGAGCTCACAATGACCAGCGACATGGAGACCCTCCAGAACTCCATCTACCTGGAGCAGGTTCCAGAATCGTGGAGCAAACGCGCATACGCATCCACATGTGGCCTGGCGCTCTGGTTCACTGACCTGCTGTGCCGAATCCGTGAGCTGGACAGCTGGACCTCAGACTTCAATTTGCCCTCTGCTGTTTGGCTTGCTGGCTTCTTCAACCCACAGTCCTTCCTTACAGCTATCATGCAGTCGACGGCGCGGCGCAACGAGTGGCCTCTTGACAAGATGAGTCTGCAGTGCGATGTCACCAAGAAGACTCGAGAAGAGTTCAGCTCCGCGCCGCGTGAGGGAGCATATGTACATGGCCTCTTCATGGAGGGAGCACGATGGGATACACAGGTAAAGAAATGGTTTGGAAAAAAATATTTGTAGAAATTTTATACACTAGATTAGCTCACATAAGTTAGTTAAGTTAAGCCTTTATTTGTGACATATACATTACTGCACAGTGACATTCTTTCTTCGCATATCCCAGCATAACTGGGGTCAGAGCGCAGGGTCAGCCATGATACAGCACCCCTGGAGCAGATAGGGTTAAGGGCCTTGCTCAAGGGCCCAACAGCAGCAACCTGGATGAGTTTGGGCTCGAACTGCCAACCTTCCGATCAGTAACTCAGAGCCTCAACACACTGAGCCACCACTGCCCCATAGATTGAAAATATGAATTGTGGGAAGATGAGAAGTGGTTCAGATTGAAAGTGATTAAGTCATAAATCCTCAGAGCTTATTTGATTGGTTAAATGAACTTCTCAAGGTAGGTTTTGGTCTTGCTTTTCTGGGTCTTCATGAGAGCCGGATTCATCATGGTGCGTGATGGGTTTTGCAAATGCACTTGACTTAAATTAATTTCATAGTTTTGAAGAAATCCAGTATTGTTCTAAAACTTTTAACTGGTACTGTAGGTCACTGTGTGGAAAGAAAAAGGAAATTAAATAGATTTACACTAAAGCTGGTCAGGTACATGGACTGGACTGAAAATGAGAGTCGAAAATAGTCGATTCCTCAACAGTATGTTCAAACATCCAAGAAATCAGACTCTTTAAAAGCTCTTAGCTCTAGACTTTCGCACAGTACTGTATGTGACAGCAGCGTAATACCTACAATCACACAGAAACCAGAGCTTCAGTTAATATTCACATCAGCCACCAGAATGGGGGAAAAATATGACTCAGTGACTTTCACTGTGGCATGGTTGTTGGTGCCAGATGGGCTGGTTTGAGTCTTTCAGAAACTGCTGATCTCCTGGGATTTTCACTCAGAAGAGTCTCTCGAGTCAGACACAGTATGATGCGAAGAGAGAAAACATCCAGCGTGTGGCAGTTTCGTGGGCAGAAACTGATGAGAGAGAGGTCAGAGTAGGATGGCAGAATGACCGGACTGGCTCGAGCTGATGGGAAATTGACAGCAACTCAAATGAAACACTCGTTACAACCGTAGTGAGCGGAAAAGCATCTCGGAATGCACGACACGTCAAACTTTAAAGCGAACGAGCTACACAAGAGTACACCGCGTTCCACTCCTGTCAGCCAGGGACGGGAAACTGAGGAGACAGTAGGTACAGGACTGCTGCTCATGGTATGTTTTTGCCATTCTGTATAAACTTTACAGACTGTTGTGCATAAAAATCCCAGAAGATCTGAAGATTAGGTCTGTTTTACAGCAACAACCGAGTCAGTGAGATTACATTTTATTCCCTCTTCAGTTCAATCTGTTTGAAGCTCTTGACTTGCATGATTTTATTCGTTGTACTGCTGGTACATGATTAGCTGATTGGATAATTGCACGAATAAGAAGAGGAAGCTGTACTCCTAATAAAGAGTCTGGTGAGTGTAGACAGGCTTAAAATGGCCTACATTACAAACAGTCCTATCATATCGTAAACCAGACATAAGTGCGTGCTAGTACAGTAGGAGAGGCTGAGGCGTGGCTCTTGCTACTGATTTAATCGAGATTTCTACGAGAATTAATATCTCAAACAGTTGTATTTCCCCCCGAAAATAATTATATAAAGTAGATGAAAAGTATTTAAATGCATGGCATGGTGTGTATGCATCATTAGATAATATATTTAAATGGAAAATGAAGTGTTAGACATTCACATCCATACAGTACCTGTTGTCCTGGGAAGATTAGAATACGAGTAGGAGACGTTCTGTTTTAATCTATAAAAAAGGCAACATCTGTCAAGGGCTAGAGCAGACACCCGTCAATATGTGTGCACACACACACACACACACACACACTCACGCACGCGCGCGCACGCACGCACGCACGCACGCACGCACGCACGCACGCACACACACACACACACACACACACACACACACACACAC